>JAVTVY010032657.1:0-146211 GCA_036873755.1 Hanleya hanleyi
ATTTTTATGTACATGTATATGTACATATTGTTCTATCTGGAGCTCAACCTAGTAATGATGTTGATTTCCTGTTTGAGCTACCTTGCATGTACGGTAATTCCCCTAATAATTGAATCACAGGAAGTTCACTTTTCAACTCTCTTATTCAAACACAGAGAAAAAGTAGCATTCCCATGCTTCATTCAAATTGAAGAAAAGTCATATAATGACAAAATGGGACACTTTGTAGCTGGTGCCATCAAGAATATTTCCAGATTTAAGCCATTTTTGCTGCACTTCCGGTGATCGAATTATTAGGGGAATTACCGTAACTACACTACATGCTGCAGAACACTAAATAAATAAAGAAATAAATAAGCATGTATTCATCATCCAAGCATGAATCTATGTGAAATAGTTGTTCAGGCCATTATTTAGGTGTAACCGAGTAACCACTGATAATCAACTGGAAACAAAACTCAAACCACACGTGGCCTGAGCTTTGACATCAGCTTCCTGCTTTCAACACTATTAGTCCAAGTCCCCAAGGTATCTCCCAAACTAAAGCATTTCCCAAGCATATTGGACCTGTATAAACTGAGCTGTGTTGTACCATGTACATGTAAGTGTCCTGTCTGTGTCTTGTCTTCAGTGTTTTATAGGGCGTCTGGATGGTGTCTGGTTCCATGCTGCTTCAAAGATTTCTTCTTTGAAGTAGCAGGAATGCAACTTGGTTGGGTGGTGCTTAGTTGGTTCCTCGCGATATAGCTGAAATATTTTTGAAAGCGATGTTAAATCTTATTCATTCATTCACTCCTGTAACCCTCAAAAATGATAGAGCTGTACTGAAGAGTAGGGTCACCATCCATTGTCCATGCGGAGAAAATGATGATGGGTGTGTGAAGACCTTTCTCTGGCTGTTCTGTTTTACCCCTCAATTCGATTGGGCTCAGCGGTATTGTTGTCACCCCGTCCAGACTCGATATCTGGAGAACTACTGAAGGCAGGCTGACGAAACTTGTGTCCAATATAGCATGTAAGCTATAGATGTGCCTTTTGTATGTTTTATTGTCCTTGTCTACATGTTCGTCCACTTTTTTGTTCATCTACATCATGTTCTTTTCCAACATTATCTTATGGGCCTTCTTGTGGCAAGTTTGTAAAATCCAGTGGTGGTCAACTAATTTACATAATAATTTTCCTGTTGAGAAATGTTTTTTTCCCATTCTTCTTCCAAAAGATTCATGGAATCCATTGTTGCAAGCATATTCCCTGATCTAAATAAATCTACAATGTACATATTGCATGCACCAAAACTATAATTTTGCAGGTTAGAGAACAGGGGAGATAACCACATGTAGATGATTGAAATGTAGTGTTAAGTTCAAATCTACAGTTTAAATCTCCACAACATTTTCTACTCATGAATTACCATTTATCAATGACTCACTTGGCTTTAATTATGCTTCCTATATCTTCTGAATAATTGTATGAAACAACTTTCAGATGTAATTGGGTGTGCATGAAATAAATCGATTCAACTTGACAGTCATTCGTTTTTGAGGCGAGCGATCGCTCGCGCACACCATCGCTCGCCTAATTTCAGTTCAAGGCGCGCGATTGATCGCGTACCTAGAGAAGTCCTGCTCCCCAAATCCCAATGAGTATTTTTTTGAAAATACAAGTCGATAATTCATCACGCATTCACGAAACGAAAATAGGAACTCTTCTGTGTTCGGCGGTACATTCCTTGACTATTTAGGGAAATACAAAATCGTAATTCTAGCAGCGAGGTCGGAGAGTCCGATCGTCTCTTTGATGTGATGTTTGAAGTAGATGTTGAATATATCGCCAACGACTATTCAAATATATTGTTTTTGAAAGCGCTAATATATATTCATGAATATATCAGTCTGTTCGATAAAACCTAGCGGCGAAATCATAGCTGAACCAGAAAGATTATTCCGTACTAAGATCCGAGTAAATTTTTGTTTTACCCGCCGGTGTTAGCAGGCGCCATGTTTTGATTTGCGTGCATTGCAATGAACTTTTAATACACTGTTTGAAACAAACGTCACGATCGAAAGATTTTTTTTAGGTATTCATTTTGCACAAGTTTTGATTTGATCTTATTATCAGACTTGATATTCCAAAGCAAGTTGTCATCCATAAAGAATTTCTGAAGTAAATCGCTTCATATCCGTCTGGAAAATGCTGTATCAAATTAACATAAGGATATCGCGGAGCTCTGTAAAGTTTTGCTGCTGTGGAATTTATTTGTCATAATAGCACAAAGCATGACTGGACAGACAGTGCAGACAAGGGGGCACATGTCTCTTGTATATAACTTCAGATAATTGCAATTGGGATCTCCATGAATTTGAAAAAAAAACATTAAATGAGGACAAAAATGTAAGGGAGAATTTGCAGATTTATTTGGTGGAAATGGCTCAGAATGCATTTCCAGCAATCTAGGACCTCTGAGCTTACGGGGCTTAGGCGGCCCCTGGACCCCGGCCTGAAGAGCTAGGATAGTAATTTCAAGAGTGCGATCACTCGCCTCACTCATTTTAGGAGTGTGATTTATAGCACTCCTCTGATTTACAGAAACGAAAGACTGACTTGATAATGAAAGTAATTTTGATTACAACAGCAATAAATTGTATTGCAACATAACCCTCCGATAAGTGAAATCTATTCCATGGAAATGATGAACAATCTGAAAACAGTACAGTATTCTTTTTCGGATTTGCACAAAAGCCCCAGCGAATAAAAAAAAAAACAAAACAAAAAAACATGACGCATCCGACCTTTAGTTTCAGGCCAGGGAAGTAGAACACAACTTTACATATTTTTCCTCACTGCTACCTTGTCACTTTTTATACCCCCGTACAGATGATTCCCCTTGTCCATCCATCTGTATGTCACTGCATCCATCCGTTCCATCAGTGTGTCAATCTGAAAGTCGTTTCTGGGCTTGAACAATAATGAGAACCACTCATCGGATATATACATGTATCATGCCATGAGATGTCACTTGGGATTGCATTTGGTTCTGGGCAATAACTTGAACCACTCACATTAACAAATTTGGTATAAATACATGTATGCCATGACATGACAAATGACATAACTCCAAGGTATGCTTCCAAACTCCTACACACATAGAAGCATCTTGGCCTGGACTTTCAAGGGGCTGAGATATCGTAGCACCTCTGGTGCCTCGTGTTGGAACTTGCAGCTGAACAGGCAGCATTTTATGACGTTCACCTATGACATTACAGTACAGATCTGTACTTGATTGGATTGGCATCTCTCCACCCCATAATTCCATATATTTTGAAAGCTTATGATTATGGTATGATATACATGTATTACAGGGATCTCGCTCTCCGAGGGCCTTGCAGAAGCTCAGTCGTCTGCCAAACCTACTGACTTAATTGACTGACAATTATTGCAAGTTAATTTGTACATGCAAGCTCTTTCTTCAGTCATGTTTGAACCAACATTGGTTCTTTAAGACGTAGGGCAAAGTACAGTCATCCATTAGACTTAGTTCTTCCACTTTCGTGTCGGACATCATTACGGTTGTGGTGATGCGTGACATTGAAGTTGTGGATGATACAGGGCCGTATGTAGCGCCAATTTAGTTCCGTAAAACGTTTGGGCGCCCAAACTCCCAAGGCGCCCAAACTCAACGTTGAAAATATAAAAATGATTGAAAGTTTGGCAAACCTATCTAGTTCGATTCTATAAAAGAGCACATAAATTTGTAATCTTCGGCGGATATTTTATGATGGACTAAGAAAACACCCGATGTTATCCCGATTCAACTGCCCCGGGTATTTTATGCCTTAGCTCACTGCTATCCCGCGTGTAATTGTTACATTTCCCAGGCGACTTCACAGTCTGCCGTAGTCCCTCACAACATGTGGAAAAAAAGTTTGACAGGTGAAATTTTACGACTGAAAAGATGAAACGTGCTGGAGGGCGACCCTCAACAACTTGCAAATCCCATAATAAGACGGCGAAAACATATACGTCGAAGGACAGGCTATGCAGTGACAATGCAGCTGTGAAAACGGCCGTGAATTCCGCAAGATCTATTGCCTCCTATTTTTCACCAAAGCCAAAGGTTGATGAACAACAACAACAACAACGGATAACAGAACTCTCATTTTTTTTCCATATTTTATTTTATTCTCTTGAGTCACACTGTAACACAAAAAGTTCAAAATAATAAGTAAAAGATATTTTCCAACACCCTTAGTTCTGTCAGTTTTTACACTCTAAAAATGCTTCATTTTGCCTTAAAACTCCTAAAATGGCTTCTCGGGCTGGGGCGCTGTCGGGGGGCTAAGAGCGCCCCCCGAACCCCCAGCTCTGGAGTTTGGGATCAGAACCTGACTTTCATTTCTAGAAACTGCCCTGTGATATGCCATATGAATGTGTAATTGAGGTTGTTCATTGTCTGTTGCTGGATGTCTGCCATGTTGTTTTCATTGTAAGAGTGTGGGACATGCAAGAAAATCGTGTGAGAAACATACTGTTCATGAGATTACTGGTGTGCCATGTGTGGTGACGTGTGGAAAACAAATTGCCAACCCTGGGGCCGTGTCTCCTATGGTAGAGAGAGAGATTGCTAGTGCTGTGAAAAGCACAAGTCTATGGAGATGGTACGGTAATTCCCCTAATAATTCAATCACAGGAAGTTCACTTTTCAACTCAGTTATTGAAACACAGAGAAAAAGTAACATTCCCATTCTTCATTCAAATTGAAGAAAAGTCATATCATGACAAAATGTGACACTTGGTAGCTGGTGCCATAAAGAATATTTCCAGATAAATGCCATTTTTGCTGCACTTCCGGTGATCAAATTATTAGGGGAATTACCGTAGTTGCTTTCAGAGGGCATCTAAAGACAGTCTAATAATATAATTGGTTGTGGATTGTTTGACAGCAATTGATTTATGACAGCTGTTTAGTGAAATTTTATTTTTTGATAGGTTTTGTGTTTTATTGTTAATTTTTTTTAATGTTCTTTGAAAGAGTCTAATATTGATTGTCACTATCAGCAGAAATATTGCTGATTGTGACTGTAAATTTAATTCTCTCTCTCTCTCTCTCTCTCTGTCTGTCTGTCTGTCCGTCTCTATGCAATGCAAACATATAACTGTATTCAAACCCTTTCATCAATTCAAGAGGCTCTGAGTAGGAAACATTGACTACCATTGTCAGATTTGATACAAGCATGTTTGTCATATTGTAATGAAAGCTATATAACAACTCTTGCCATTAAAGCATGAAGCTGCATTCATTCAGCTCAGTCAGGTAGCTGCGGAGATTGTCCATGATTAGGAAGTGCTTTACATGTAGGCCAGGGATATAACAAAAAGCCGGAAAGGTTTAATGTTGTCAATCCCATGACTCGGTACCATTGTGAAATCAATCTAGCAAGGTTATATTCCTGAGTAAAGTACCTGTAAAAGCAAACAGTGGCCACTGAAGATTATACTTTCATTGCTATTACGTTTCTGGGGAGAGAAATTTTCCAAATTTTTCAGGGAAATCTTCCATAATCTTGCTTTAACCCTTTCACCGATTAAACCTGGTACACAGGGATAACGAGAGTGCCACCCGTACGACCATCCCCAGTAGACCGGGTTAGCTTTAAACCTGTTCGCCATCACGATGGTTACAGCACTTGTATTTTTTTGCATCCGTTTTAACAGAAATCTATCAAACACTGTATACTTCTGGAAAGCCAAAACCTTGATCAATTTGATTCTCGAAGTTGTTTGTTTGTTTGCAAAAGAAATAAAGCGAAATTAGATGTTGAACGGAAAAAATCGGAGCGAAAAATGCATTTTTCCTCACATACCGTGTGACGGGCCTGTCGGCAGCAAGCCGCAGAAATGGAAAAAATCATTGAAAACCTCTTCCTAACTCCTGTATTTTTGAACTTACACGACTGCTAAAGTGTGGTGAATATTCCCCAGACGATTAAAACTGCCAACGACTATCGACGAAGTTTATTTCCATATTTTTACGAGTCTTGATCCACAACGCGTGTCAAACAAAAATCCATTTCATTCAAGATGGATTCCCCCGCCGGCTGACGAGCCAATCGGTATGCGTAATTTTACCCACGTGACTTCTATCAGCCAACAGATTTGAGACGAGCGTAGACAAGTGGCTGGAATGATGGAATGACACCATTTTACAATCCAATCGTATCCTCCGTTTTATTTTGCCATCCATTCCAGGTTATTTCCGGTGTAGAAAGGTGAAAGGTTACGCTTTCCAATGAGAGGTCAAACATGAAGATTGGCAGAGTAAAACTCGAGAAAAACGCTGTCAAATGCGGTCGAAAAAAGACGATTTCTCCGTTCGATTTTGACGTTTTTAAGTCGAGAAATCCGGGGAAAAGCGCATTCTCTCGCAGTAAAACCTAATTTTGTATGCTATTTTATTTATTTTGCTATAAAACTAGAGCAAATAACACTGGAGTGTGTATTGTGGAGACAGGTTTCTTATGTTTTTCTGCAAATCTCGGACGGAAACGCAGTTTCTAGCATTCCAAAGACAACATGTACAAATTTTAACAGTTCTCAGGGAATTGATCGTCAGCTGGTCACTTTTGTCAGGGGAAATAATCGGCGAAAGGGTTAAGCATACATGTACTTGTAGATTTCCTCATGAATCGATTCTTTTTTACAGTTGTGTATTTACCATGGACTTGACCTGCAGTAAAGGCTGTAGACCCAAGGGTTGATCTGCTTCTTCAAATGACCATGGTTCCACCCTGGACTAAATCTACACTATGGTAATCCCTATAGTAATTCAATCACCCTATCAAAATTCAATCACCCCCAAATTTGGGGACAAAATTAAATCGGTGGTTCTAATGAAAAAAATAATGGATTATATGCATTGTTTTGAACAATTTTGTCAACTTCCTATTCTAATAAATTTGACCACCTTCAGATTCAAATGTGTAAAACTTCACTTGCAGTGATTGAATTACTAGAGAGATTACCTTACATATAAAAAAAAGACTGATCAGGCCTACCAAAATTTTATTGTCTATTATACAAGATTTACAGAACTGCCCTCTTGATCTTCAGTCATTGACAGGGAGAAATCCAGAAAGGTTTTGCTACCGGTAATGACGTATGGGCGCTCAAATTCTCTCACCCGAATGAGTGAACATCATTAGCATGGTGAAAAATCCCAAATTTATTTATGTGGATCATTGTACTAGCGTATTTCCCCACATAGTTATGGCTTTTCAACCTTGACTTCGAGGTAAAGATTGCTGATCCCGGAACTTTTTCAAACAATGCAAAGCACACTGGCAGTGGATGCTCAAACTGTTCTCTGGCACATTACCTTGTTCCTAAATGTTTCGGTATGCCTATAAATATCACCACCAGATAGAACTGCAGAACGAAAGCTAATACACTTTTGGAATGTCATAATGCTATCATCATCTGAGAGGTTTTTTGAGCTGTTGTAATTAAGTGAATATTTCAGTCAATTTTTCTACAAACATATCCCTGAGCATCACATGTGCATTCTGAATTGGAAATGTTGAATTTGAAGCTCTAGAATGTTATTTGGGCTGGGGGATTTGGACACTTACAGTCTCAATGGTTATAAGGAGAGCGATCACTCACCCTCGCCATCACTCTGCCAACCTTTTTCTTCAGGAGAGTTTAAGGTCACCCTCCTGGAAACTGGATATGTGGTGGAGAGTAATACTGGAGAGAGTGATCGCTCACACATTAGTACGCAAAGCAAAATCCAGGAGAGTGATTAACAGATCTTGCAGATTTTTTAAACTGCACTTATCACATGGTAGGTATTTTAATTACCTTAGATACATGTATGGTCTCGATCATCAGAGTTCAGTGTAAATGTAACTTAACTGACCAGTGTCCAGATTTATTGGGGTTGCTTATGTAAGCTTGCTATCGATACATTATAACTGGTGTGGACTGATGAAGACATGGTTACGATGAGTGAAGGAAATGTTCCCCCCTGGAAAAGTTCCCCAAGGAAATATTCCCCCTGGTAATATTCCCCCCAAAAATATATTTTGTTCTGTGGTTTTTACCTACCATTGAGAAATCTGAAAGGTAGGGAGGGTGAATACCACAGAGTGTAAATCATAGGGGGGAATGTTACCAGGGGGAAATATTTCCTGTGGGAACTTTTCCAGGGGGGACCATTTCCGTACACCGGTTACGATGCGCTGTATCTTTATTTATGGATTCATGGTACAATAGATCTGTACACATGATGCGCTGGGAGAAACTTATTTGCATAGTAATTAAGGCCTCGAGTAGTTGGTATTAATTAGGGTAGAAAGACAATTGGTCATGAATTTTTCATAAAAGCTTATTTGATATGATAATCGTTTGCCGTTGAAGTACTATCCTGGGATGAGCTGTGTATTGTCTGTAAGGCCCGCTAGGATAATGAACTGCCGGAGTAGCAGTAGCACAGATCAGAAGCTCTCCTGTGCAATCAGCATTTGTTTGCATGAGAACTGCTCATACTTTATTGATATCATAATGAGGGATAGCTATACCAGCTGGTTTTACTGAGTGGTTATATATTAAAAGATCCTTACAGCCCGCCAGCCCCTCTCCCCAGCTCCAATGGCATTGATTTTGGCTAGGCAAATATATATCGCATTTACTCTGTTTGCATGGCCCTTTTAATACCGCCCCCAAGCAGATGGCCATAGATCAAGAGTTATGCCACGTTCCGTAATTACCTTTGGGAATGGCATTTAAAGCACCCTGATTCACACAAGCTCTTTTATGGATCTTCTTCTTTGCCCCCATTGACCGGACGGTTATAGGTCAAGAATTTCACCACTCCAAGGAAATAAGCGCCCCGCTGAGAAAACTACTTAGGATTTGATCATTCGTGGTGGACATATTATCTGCAACCTCCATGAAATTCTCATGCTGCTTCCTCTGAGAAGCAATTATCAGATCCATATTTTTATATATATCTATAGCTATAGATTCTGTTCTTTTGGTGCACATTGAAGAATCAGTCAAGCATTATATAACCTCTACTTGAAGAACTGTAATTATTTCTTGCTGTGCTATTAATACAGGTTCATGTACATATATTTTATAAAAATTTACTGCATCATTCAGTTATTCCATCATCCTTGACTGAAATAAATTCTTTTCTATTGACATACAGTCACTTTAATTATTTGTTCCTCATTATCAGTGTAGATGGTAGCAGTTACGTTTTTTAGCCCACCATCACCAGATGGTGGGCTGTTCAAATCGCTTTTCGTCTGTGGTCCGTCGTCCGTCGTCCGTCCGTAAACAATTCTTGTTATCGTGATTTCTCAGGAACTACTTCATGGATCTTTCTCAAATTTGGTACACAGGTTCCCCTTGGGGTCTAGTTGTGCAAGATACATTTTTTGGTCCGATTCGAAAATCCAATATGGCCACGAGGCAGCCATCTTGGATTTCCCCATGAAACCTTGTTATCGCGATTTCTCAGGAACTACTTTATGGATCTTTCTCAAATTTGGTACACAGGTTCCCCTTGGGGTCTAGTTGTGCAAGATATCTTTTTTGGTCAGATTCGAAAATTCAATATGGCCACCAGGCAGCCATCTTGGATTTCCCCATGAAACCTTGTTATCGCGATTTCTCAGGAATTACTGCATGGATCTTTCTCAAAGAGCCATGGTCCCTTTGTCCAGGTAGCGGCCCATACATACTGCGCACTAACACGCATCCAACCCACCTGATGGTCGGTAAACAAAGGTGACATACTACGTGCTGGGACGCACTCAGACGAGGATTTTTAAGGTCAACCAAAGTAAATTATTTGTTGATGGATTTTATTTTGGATTGCTATTAAAACAACATATTCTGGTATACAAACATGTTCTAGAATGAAAATAAGCAGATCAAATATAGGTGTTGCGAATTCGTACTGGAGAGATTATATCTACAGCAGTTTGAACTCATTTGTTTTCCTGATCTGCATAAACCGAAACAAAAATATGCGGAAACTTTTTCTGGTAACAGTAACTGACTTGACTAGTATTCAATCGTGGACAGCCCAACGTTGAGTAAGTCTGTATCTTTCGTTACATCATTGCATAGGTCGGAGTATTTGTCCTCCTTCGTGCCCATGTTTCTGAGATATAGGTGTCATGCTCAACAATAATTTCTGGCTTGGCCTGACCTTGTCTAGTTCTCACACACGGTACCAACAGGCGATATTTTAGTGTGCATGCAAAAATGTAACATCAGAACTTCTGTTCATGGTTCATACACAAAATATAAGAAACTGTGTAGTGATCTATCTGCCCACGACAGTGATTTATATTAAGCCGTCACCGATACTAGTCGTCGTGAAATACATATAGAACGATCAATGATCAATGCTAATGAAATAAATTATCTTGCATAATTAGTTCCAAGCTTCATACTATTAAAAGCTATTTCTTTTGATAATATTCCAGATGGGGAAATGCCAAAAGTGAAATAAAATGGAGGAAAAAAATGATCACATTATAAATGATAAACATGGGGGCTCGAACCCACAACGATAGAAAACGGTCTATCTGTGGACTCAAGCCCAGGATCTAACCTGATGAGCTATTAGATACATGTATCCATAGCTTCGTGTCATTGAATAGAAAACACATTTGTGGCAAAAAGACGACCAATAAAATATTTTTTAATTTAATTTTTTAGTGATTAAGGCAAGTTAGAACCAAAATATATTTATGGTTAAACTGTATGGAATTGATTTAGGAATTGAAATAATTGGCTTTTATTCTGGTTCTTTACTGCCTACAATACAAATTTCTTTCCAAAAGAGTTAAAATACGTCCAATTTATTGAAAATGAGCTTTCGACACGTTTTTAACTTCCAATCTGATCCTTGCTCGAAACATGAAGCTAAAATAGATGGAGGCACAACTCCGTCAGATCAAAGTGTACCAAAGGGATGAAGACAGACTCGGTCTTGCTCGGCAATTATCGGTTTTACGCGCACGCGTCGTAGTATAACATTATCGCGACCACGTAAAGAGATAGTGTATTGTGAAAGAGAATTGATACTCAACCTCCCGCTGTTGGTAATATCACCAAGGCTTGTGGCATTACACAACTGAACAGATCATTTATTCGGGCAGTATGTTAACTATGATCATGGGGGTGAATGCTCTGTTATAATTATTTGAATAAGGTAGATTTCGGGGGGAAATAAATATAGCAAAAATGCCATCTTGTTTGTAGAAATGGTGTCTGGATATATTTGATTTATTGGTAAATTTTAGCGTGTTTTATTTTAAAAACCAATGTCCAAATCTGTCATATGTCAATAAAAATCCATTAAAAGATATTACACGTTTACGACCATATCGCGTATTTTGCGGCCCATCAAACTTGTTAGGGCCTATCCACAAAATACCAGTATGATTCATTTCTTTATTATCTGAAACAAGTATAATAAGTATGAGGAAATTATTGAAGTATTAATTGTTTTGAATAAATAATAAATGAAGGAACCACATGATGCAGATTGCTCTAGTAAAACTCATGCAGAGGCAGGACACCTCAAGTATTTGACAGTTGTCACTCGGCTAATTATTCTCAGGCCAACGTTTACTATAAATACACTGGCTCTCAAATCAAAAAAAATCTTTCAAGTATAACGTCAGCGATATTATTCAGAATGGCATGTATATCTGATGATGATGATTATTTGTTTTCGAACATATGCGATGCAGATCTAACTGAAATTAATCTTGCTGACATCAGTGATGAAGACGAGCCATATTGTTTTTGCGGTAAACCGAACAACGATAGAATGATTGGTTGCGATGGGTCACACTGCGAATATGAATGGTGGCATTACGACTGTGCCGGTATTAACGAAGATTTGGTACCGGAAGGAGACCGGATCTGCATAGAATGTACCCATGCTTCCAAAAAATCAACTTGTAAGTGTTTTTTCATTGTTCATAAACGAAATATATAGGCCCTATAGCGATAGATATAGGGCCTTAGTTGATATTAAATTAACGGAACACCGTTGCAAAACACTGCATTGACAGATCAAGTAAATGAATCGTATTTTCACTTAGAAATGAAATAAACACAATGAAACTTATTATTTCTATATCTTTTTGTAGGCAAAAAACGTTCACGATTCGTAACAGTCATGGTATTTCTGAACAGCAGTTTTATATTTCGTCAGTTTCATACAACATGGGTGGGTGGATGCTGTTGATGTCATGCTGAATATCGATACCAAAGGCCTGAAGAATGTGTTTCTTAAACTTCTGTTTTGATATTTGTCTGGCCATATTTTCGGATACTGCACATAAGCGATAGTACAGCCGAAGCTGCTCTAAGTGTCGGTCCATTTCTCCGTATATTGAAGTACTTTGTTGTGCTATCTCTATTTGAATGAACCGTCTCAACATAATATTTGGCTTTTATAATCGATATTCGAGAAAATATCACATGACAGAATATAACCATATTCAAGGATGGTATAAAGATGTGTTAATTATTTCCTTCCTGTTCATAACTAATTATAAAATTGTTCATTATATTGAACAGTTGAACGTATAAACATGTATTGAAATGACCACTGCATGTGTAAATAAAGTAAAGAAATAAAATCTCCACGAACCCAGCCATACGTGGTATCCAACAGTGCATATATATATTGTTTTATTTATATTTATTTTTTTAATTTACTTATTGCATTTAGACCGTTTACAAGGGCATCTCGGCTAGTAATGGATGAACTGGGATATAGCTGTTCATAATGAGACGTTGTTTGGGAATCGCTCAGGCATTTGTTGATTGGAGCTTGACGATTACTCGGGGATTATCCCACAGGGGGTATTGCTTATTAAGCGCCAATTAGCTAATAGCCTTAATATGGCACCTGAAGAGAAGAAAACGGCAAACTAGCGTTCACATAAACCATTTTTCTCGCTTTCCTGTTCATTGCTCCTTAATACGGTAACTGGTGGCTTGGAAAAATCTATTCTCCCTTATAGGCAGATTCATTGTTTCAGAGGTTCGAAATGCGGAAATTGAATTTATTTTGTCTTGAAAATGACAAATTTTCACATTTTGACAAAATCCCTAATGTATTTTAAATAGGGATTTTTCCATTTATTTACTCGTGGATTATACTCGAACGAGCGACTGCTCCCTCATGCCGTTTTGACCACACGTTACCATTGCGAATATGAACTTCCTTGCAAATTTTTGCAATGTTTGGAAATGCGGAAATTACCGAAATCGATTAAAATGTTCGAAAATGGTAAAAATGATAGTCAGTTTTCAACACCATGTAATTAGGGAAATTAGTATCGCACACAAATTATAAAACTATCACCATAATCCACATCACTTCACATTTCTTAATATTTGCTTTGCGCATAATTTGTATCTGGTAATTCAAACTTATTATAAATGCGCAGGTTAGATGATTCACTTCCGCCCTGTTAATCAGTCGCCAACAGACCGGCGAATTTGTCAGGCGGTCACGCACATTGAACATCAAGGAAAGCTGTGGCCGCTGTCAGCTATTCAGTATACAAAGGCCCAGCGGGCGGTACTGCTGGCCAGGCCACCTCACCCGAGATAGTCGTGCCTCCATCTATTTTAGCTCCATGCTCGAAACAAGCTTACCTCGTTTTCTTTAAATATTGGAACGTAAGTATGTGTACTATGGGATATTGCTTCAAAAATAACACTTCCATAACATTTTTCCAAAGGGCCTAGTTGTGGGCCGATGGCTAGGGAAAGGGGCCATGGCTCTTTGGTACACAGGTTCTCCTTGGGGTCTAGTTGTGCAAGATACCTTTTTTGGTCAGATTCGAAAATCCAATATGGCCACCAGGCAGCCATCTTGGATTTCCCCATGAAACCTTGTTATCGCGATTTCTCAGGAACTACTGCATGGATCTTTCTCAAATTTGGTACACAGGTTCTCCTTGGGGTCTAGTTGTGCAAGACACCTTTTCTGGTTCGATTCGAAAATCCAATATGGCCAACAGGCAGCCATCTTGGATTTCTCCATGAAACATTGTTATCGTCATTTCTCAGGAAGTACTGCATGGATCTTTCTCAAATTTGGTACACAGGTTCCCCTTGGGGTCTAGTTGTGCAAGATACCTTTTCTGGTCCGATTCGAAAAGCCAATATGGCCACCAGGCAGCCATCTTTGATTTCCCCATGAAACCTTGTTATCGCGATTTCTCAGGAACTACTCCGTGGATCTTTCTCAAATTTGGTACACAGGTTCCCCTTGGGGTCTAGTTGTGCAAGATACCTTTTCTGGCCCGATTCGAAAATCCAATATGGCCACCAGCAGTGCTTCGGATTTGAAAAATCCAGAAGAGCTAAAAATCGCTCTTCTAATTTTTTCAAGAAGAGCGATCACTCCTCTAAAAAATACCCTTCTAAAAACTGTTAAAAGAGCTATTTACGAGAATGGGGATGTAACTAGTAACTCTCATTTTATGATTCTTCTTGCAAGAAATGTATTATTTTCAAACTTCTTAACATTATGAAATGCGACATCAATATTATCTGACAATCATGTATGAAATGTTGATAATAAACGTAAGCGAAACCAGTTATCCCTGATGTGTTTCATAGTTATTCCTTTATTTCTGTCTGTGCCTTTCCTCGGATTCTGTGATCTTTGAGAATTTTGTCAATGTTTTGCGCAGTTTGCGCGAAACTTCTGTTACGGTACCATGCCGTTTTTCGGCCGTATATGATAGAACACCACCTTTTAAATGTTTCTAGTCTAACTGTTGGTGGAAGTTTTGTAGCCATTTTGCTTATTCGCGACCACAAACGATCAAACAAATCCCAAAATCAGACGAGCGCGCCAACAACAATATGTCCGTCGACATATCCACACACAGAATGCAACTGTATCCGCCGCTGTGATTGGTCAGTATTTACACAGCTGTAGAAATTTAACCAATTATAAGCGAGGACGTTTCGGTGGGGACCAAATTTAACTCCTTTGCCATAAGAGCTCGCACACTTCCGGATTTTCGTGAACGAAACGTCTTGCGTTTTCATGGAAAGTCATTAGAGGTAAATAAAGATTATTCCATACGATAAATTCAAGAAGCGCGAAAAAAAGAGCCTCTAAATTTTGATTCAGGCGCGCGATTGAGCGCTTTCGCTCTCGCGCTTCTTAAATCCGAAGCACTGCACCAGGCAGCCATCTTGGATTTCCCCATGAAACCTTGTTATCGCGATTTCTCAGGAACTACTGCATGGATCTTTCTCAAATTTGGTACACGGGTTCTCCTTTGGGTCTAGCTGTGCAACATACCTTTTCTGGTTCGATTCGAAAATCCAATATGGCCACCAGGCAGCCATCTTGGATTTCTCCATGAAACATTATCGTCATTTCTCAGGAAGCTGCATGGATCTTTCTCAAATCATGTACACAGGTTCCCCTTGGGGTCTAGTTGTGCAATATACCTTTCCTGGTCCGATTCGAAAATCCAATATGGCCACCAGGCAGCCATCTTGGGGATTTCCCCATGAAACTTTATCGTCATTTCTCAGGAAGTACTGGAGGGACCTTTCTCAAATTTGGTACACAGGTACCCCTTAGGGTCTAGTTGGGAAAGATACCTTTTTCGGTCCGAATCAAAAATCCAATATGGCCACCAGGCAGCCATCTTGGATTTCCCCATGAAACCTTGTTATCACGATTTCTCAGGAACTACTGCATAGATCTTTCTCAAATTTGGTACACAGGTTCCGCGATGAATGGGGTCTAGTTGTGCAAGATATCTTTTTTGGTCCGATTTGAAAATCCAGTATGCCCACCAGGCAGCCATCTTGGATTTCCCATGAAACTTTATTGTCATTTCTCAGGAACTACTGCACGGAACTTTGTTTAAATTTGGTACACAGGTTCTCCTTGTCGTCTAGTTGTGCAAGATACCTTTTCTGGTCCGATTCGAAAATCCAATACGGCCAACAGGCGGCCATCTTGGATTTTCCCATGCAACATTGTTATCGTCATTTCTCAGGAACTACTGCATGGATCTGTGTTAAATTTGGTACATAGGTTCCCCTTATGGTCTAGTTGTGCAAGATACCTTTTTCGGCCCCCCCAAAAAAATCCAATATGGCCACAAGGCAGCCATCTTGAATTTCCCCTTGAAACATTGTTATCATGAATTCTCAGGAAATATTTCATGGATCTTTCTGAAATTTGGTACACATGTCCCACATGGGGCCTAGTAGTGCAAGATACCTTTTTTGGTCCGATTCGAAAATCCAAGTTACGCTTCAAATTAATACGGTATTCTCGAGTTGTGACGTTGCATCACAAGATTTGCGGATCAAATGGTTGGGCATATTCTATATATTGACTATAGAGAATATGCATACCTTCACCTTCCATATCAAGGAGTTCAAATAATTCGGAATTAAAATGTTTTTCTTCAAATTTTAAATCAGTTTTCTTTAGTCCATGCAGTTGCAAGTGAACTGCTCCACCCTTTCATCTACCAGCGGGTCGGCTAAATGAAAGGACGTCACTCTAGTGACTCGACGTCACAACTCGACAAATGTAGACTAGCTACTGCATGTTTCGATCCAAGGGAGATAATCAGGATTCAGGCACTTTCAAAGTTTCAACATAACTGCGCGGACCGGATCCCTTCAGTATTAAATATTGTACCATCTTACTGTTCTTGAGCATCTTAAAAGAGATATCTCAAACTAGCCCAGTAAACAGAACAGAATTAGCATTCGTTCCTAATTATAAAAGCTTAAGTATGTTTCATAGCTCATGCCAAAGTGTCAAAGAGATTGGTCTTCGCTTCCAGTACCCAATGATGACACGTGCAAAAAAAACAATACAAAAAAATACTACAAAACGAAGGCGAAGTATCCTGCGTACATGTACATTCACTTTCAGTCTAACTTTGCTCATTTCTCTTGTATTATAACAACCGACATAAATACAGTTTCTAGAAATCTTGAAACTCCTGAAGCTTAGATTATATCTTGGTGTTTTACAGTGTCCCTTTTTCGATCTCTTTCGCTCAGATTCGAAATTCTGTAAACAAAATTACAAATCAATTGTTTGTTCTTAGTAACATTGGACAAAAAGATCCTCTAGTCATTAGCTTACAATTATCGGACAATGGTGGGCGCCAAGATCCTTCAGGATCTCTCGTGTTTAAATAAATTCAGCTGTTTGGTACTTGAAGTTTATTACATCACAATTTCCAAGAGTTTATGGGTCTTTTGTGCATTACATTCGTATCTAGTGTATAAAATGACAGATTAAGTATAAACATTGTCCCGTAAATGCTCTAATAATTGAATCAGCCATAAATTTGGGCCTGATTCAATTTGATACATTTGATAAAGATGCACTTCCTTTGTTTCAATTATTAGTACATTTACCATATTCAATATTTCAATCAGTATATTCTGAAGAAAAGCAGAACTAGTTATGGTGATTACAAGAGGTCAGTCTTCCGTGATTACAAGAGGTCAGTCTTCTGTGATAACAGGAGGTCCGTCTTTTGGGATTACAAGGGTCAGTCTTGGAACCGTGATTACAAGGGTCAGTCTTGGAACCGTGATTACGAGGGTTAGTCTTCCGTGATAACAGGAGGTCTGTCTTTCGTGATTACAGGAGGTCAGTCTTCCATGATTACAGGAGGTCAGTCTTCTGTGATTACAAGAGGTCAGTCTTCCATGATTACAGGTCAGTCTTGGAACCGTGATTACAAGGGTCAGTCTTCCGTGATAACAAGAGGTCGGTCTGTCTTTCGTGATTACAGGAGGTCAGTCTTCCATGATTACAGGAGGTCAGTCTTCTGTGATTACAAGAGGTCAGTCTTCCATGATTACGAGAGGTCAATCTTCCGTGATTACAAGAGGTGAGTCTTCCATGATTACGAGAGGTCAGTCTTTCATGATTACAAGAGGTCAGTCTTCCATGATTATAAGAGGTCACAGTCTTCCGTGATTACAAGTGGTCAGTGTCTTCTATAATTATAGGAGGTCACAGTAATTAAAAGCGGTTACATTCATCCATGATTACAAGGGGTCATAGTCTTCCGTGATTACAAAAGGTCAGTCTTCTGTGATTACAAGTGGTCAGTCTTCCTTGTTTACAGGAGGTCAGTCTTCCGTGATTTCAAGAGGTCAGTCTTCCGCAATTACAAGAGGTCAGTCTTCCGTGATTACAAAAGGTCAGTCTTCTGTGATTACCAGAAGTCAGCCTTCCTTGTTTACAGGAGGTTAGTCTTCCATGATTACAAAAGGTCAGTCTTCCGTGATTACAAGGGTCAGTCTTCCGTGATTACAAGGGTCAGTCTTCCGTGATAACAGGAGGTCCGTCTTTCGTGATTACAGGAGGTCAGTCTTCCATGATTACAAGAGGTCAGTCTTCCGCAATTACAAGAGGTCAGTCTTCTGTGATTACACGAGGCCAGTGTTCCATGATTACAGGAAGTCCATCTTCCATGATTACAGGTCAGTCTTCCATGACAAATGAGGTCAGCCTTTTGTGACTACAAGAGGTCCGTCTTCATTGATTACAAGATATCAGCCTTCTGTGATTACAAGAGGTCACAGTCTTCCATGATAACAAGAGGTCACAGTCTTCCATGATCACAAGAGGTCACAGTATTTCGTGATTACAAGAGGCCAGTCTTCTATGATTACAGGACATCATTCTTTCATGATTACAAGATGTTATGGTCTTCGATGGTTAAAAGAGGTTATAGTTACGATTTTCCATGATTAACACAAGAGGCCAGTCTTCTGTGATTACAAGAGGTCACAGCCTTCCATTATTACGAGAGGTCACTGACAGTCTTCGTGATTACAAGAGAACACAGTCATCCATGAATTCAAGAGGTCACAGTCTTACGTGAGTACAAGAGGTTACTGACGGTCTTCCGTTAGTGATACATGAAGAATCTGGAGAGTGTGATGCGTTAGTTGGTGACAATCATGAATTCCCCATAGTTAGAGTTTGTAGCCTTCATAACTCACTGTGCTGTACAGGAAAATGCTGTGCTCCAGTAAATCTTGTAAAAGATTAACAAGTTTTATGCTGAATTATTACACAACCTTTGTTAAAAGTCTTTTTCTGTGACATGCCGAGACCACTCCGCTCTGTTTACAAGCAGATGGTGCTGATTGGCTGAGACCCCAGTGCAATTAGGGGGGATACCTGACAGCAGAAAGTATATACAATCCGATACCATGAGAATGGATTTCTCTTCAGTCGGGTTATTTAGCCTGATCTGGATGTGCAGATTTCTACTTTTCATCAAACAGGAAGTGCACTTCCTAGCTCACGCCCATCTTAAATCTGGCATTCTTCAACTCTAATGTGGTTCATATTCAGTCAGAATTGTTCCTAATCTAGATAATTAGATGTCAAATATGTGCAAATTGTGGTTTTTGCACCCGCAGGTATAATCTGATCAAATTGGAGAACTGGGTCTGAAATATTATTGATGAGAATCAAATTCCTTAGAATTGTTTGTGATATTACTGCTTATTTTATCTGGTCATTCAGAGTTATTGGGTAGACGATTAAATCTGCGAGAGAGCAACGGGCAAAAGGTGCAGCATTGCAACTGGGGCACTATTGCTATTTCCATACTTGGTTCAGTATTTTCTTACACTGCTAGCTTGATTTGTTCTTTGATATCATATAACTGATTCGTGTCATGACTTCATTACCACAAGGTCATGATTATTGCGCATGGTATCGTGATCAGAAGTAGGGAACTCAATCAAGCAGAGCATACACCAATCATATCCTTCATACCTCAATTACACCAATCCTATCCTTCATAGCTCGACAATTACTTTTGATGATCCAGGCTAAATGAACATGTTGAACAGCTAGGTTATTATGGTTTAAGTCAATTTCTGGATATGGCACATCTCTGATGTTAAATGTTATACTTTGCCCTTCTTCAGTTTTCCACCATCATAGATATAGATGGAGTGGAGTATCTTGCATCATCATGGCATAAATGATATACTCAATATTTTACAATCTCTATCATGATAGCATGAGTTTCCAGACTACTTGCAGTCATGGAATACGCAATTCCTGATTTCCAAGATACTGGGGGCAATCATAAAAGTCCTCCATATATGGATTAAATTCATTTATTTGATGAATCGGACAGTGCAGTCTGAAAAAAAAAAGGAAATGATTTTTTTCCGAAGGATATTGTCGGCTCTGTCTGTCAATCTTTCTTGTGAACAGGATATCTCAAGAATGATTGCAGGTGGTGATTGGACAGAAGCCTATTGAAAATGACAGACCTTACCTCTTTGTTCAAGATCAAATTCTAGTCTTTCTTCGAGTCATTACATTTAAAAAATGACACTTCACACAGGTCAAATATATCTGAGGGTCAAAGTTCAACTTCACAATGTCTATGTGGTTTAGCTCCTACTGTGAACATGGTGGATGTGCAGGGCTGGGTATAGATGTGTTCATGTGGACACAGTTATTTGTAGTTTGCATATGAAGTTAGATGCTGAAAACTCTGCAAGTCATATCACAATGGTTTGGATTACATGAGGAATCTATAAGGTTCGTTAAAACCAGCTGCTGCTTACTGACCGTCAGATCAATGACAGATGATCTATACTTTCTCGTCGATTATAGATCAGACTGACCCAAGAGGGAACCAAAACCATTCGTTTATAGAGTTTTGAAGGGCTATAGGTGGAGACCCAACTCGGTAGCAGTAAGTGATCGGCTGATGAGATTGTAATGATTTTGGGGGGAAGCAGACGTGAATAACAAGTAACTGTCGTCTGTGCAGGTAGTGGAAATCAATTCTCATGTGTGCCAGACTGTTGTTCCTACCTTGTGAATGATTAATGAATTAGTTTAGCTTCTATTACATTGGAGATTCATGCCGAGAATTCAATTAGATTGCTTTGTAAATTGATTAAATCGGGTTAGGGATCCATCCTGGTTCCTTATTTCCCTTCTCCCCCTCTCGTAATTATTTGTATTTGGAGAGATAAGACAGAGGCAAACTATGGCACGGAATATTTGACATTTACATGCCATGACAATTAGATGGAACATCTTTGTTCAGGTAAAGGCCAAGAAAAAATGATAACCTGTCATTGATATTGAGATCGATATACGTTGTACTGGTATCTGACTCAAGATCATGTTGTTAAAATTGTAGTTTTATGGTTTTGCCCGAAGCCGCATTCTATACGCTGCAATATGACCGGGATTATAATCTTGTTTGAAATGTATGTCCCATGATACTGTACAATGCTGTTCTTGGTACTTTTTGATAAATGCTGACAATGTTGGACCTATATGTATATGAAACATTTCTGGCTTATGTCATAATAAATGTACTAGGGTTTGGTAGGGACCTTCCACTTATTTTTTGTGAAAAACAAATTGAGCTACCCGGGCAGCTCGCAACACAGTCCCATTTCAGTCCCTTTAAATGTCTCAATGAAGTTCCTTGATGAAGTTCCAGTGAAGTGTTTTATAAGCCCCCTGCTTCATTGGCGCTTCTGAAGTGCCATTGAAGTCCCATGCAAGTATATGTTTATAACCTGAGGGAAGTCACAAAGAAGTCCCATCTAAAATATGTTAATGATGCTTCAAGCACTGTCAGCAAGCAGAGCTACATGTATGAAGCATGATGGAAGCCCCAAAAGAAGTCCCTTTGAAGCAGCACTGAGGTACCATTGCAGTCGCTTCATACATCAGGGGTTTTTCTTGACAGTTTTTCATCGGGGTAACCCCGATGAAAAACAAATAAGAATTGAGTTTTGACGTTTTTTTAGAAATTGAGTTTTCCATGAAAAAATTGAGTATTTTATTTTTCGGACATTCGCGCGCCGTAGGCCGCGAAAAAATTGAGTTTCCTTCAATAAAATTGAGTTTCTGTAACGAAATGCAAAGATAATACAGCTCGCGAGAAGAAAGAAAAGACTGCACTCACGTGGTGGAAGAGCGATGTGTGCGTTGTTGTTGTTATACGCACAGCCTACGTTTTGTTCCACTTTGCATGCGGGCGTATGACGTTTCATTGGAAAGGGAATTCCTTGTAGTTTCTGATTGAATGCGTGATTTCGACCGATGGCCAATCAAACAGACGATAACATCGAAAAACTGCAAGGGGTGTTTTCCCGTTTCTCTAGTAACGGTAACAGCCGATCCTGTATCGGTTACCTTGATTGTACTCTTTGCAATGCTGGTAAGGTTGAAGATGAATTCCATTTTTTAATGGAATGTAATAAATATGATAATTTTCGGGACATATTTCTATTTAAATGTGATAGCATGAATGCCAACTTTTCTCAACTCGATATTTCAAACAAATTTATTTGGCTCTTATCGTGCGAGGATCCAATTATTGTGAAAAATTTAGGTAAGTTTGTTCATGATTGTATGAGCGCACGTAGCAATATGATTGATGGTTCGGCATCTAAACATGACAAATGTGTTACTGGTACAGGAATAACAGATGTTAGCTAATATACGTTTTTAGTGTTACAAACAGATACTAGTCAGTAAGATCATAATTTATTGTAAAATGCCAGCGAAATCGCTGCTCCTGGCATTATTGTTCCTTGTATCACGACTGTTATTTTTCTGTAAATCAAATTATTTCTAATCAACTAGGTTATTCTATATGTATATATACTTAATTATCTTCGCTTGATTGTATATCTGCTCGATAACGGGCGCTGTGATCAGCAAATAAAGAACCTTGAACCTTGAACCTTGGACAAGCGGGGTAACGTAACCTACATCGCCTTCAACTGGGTCAAGCTGATCTGAGGGAAACGCCATTTTTATCTCATCGCAACGAAATTACGTGGCGCAGAAGCTCGAAAGAAATTTGAAAATAAAGTTTGTTTAGCGGATTTAATCGAAACCCGCATTTTGGAAATATAAACTGAGCTTCTGTACTTCAACTATACCAAAGAATCATATATTTTGAAGGGGTTTTCTGTGAGTATTTTATATTTTCTGGGCGGCTTCTCGACAACGTTTTATGGAAATCTCCGTTGGTGTTTTTTTTATTTTTCATTTTTATTTCTTCCTCCCGACTTCGTTATTCTGAGACAGAATATCAAGTTTACATTCAAGAAATCAAATCAGGCTTAGCTAACAATATATGTATGGTTTTTATCGAGTTTCATGCTTGATAAATTTGAAAAAAAGCGATTTCAGAATGGTACATCGCTGCGGTACACTCGCATTGGCAGAAGCAACGGCTCGTCGCATTTTTCGTATAGAAAGACGAGAGCCGTTTGAACGACTCGCCGCAGCGTAACAGTTAAAATGCTGAAAAACTGAACTTAGAAAAATAAAGAACTGAATGAAGATCTATGCATGGAGACACTCATACAGTTGACTCCTCGTCGATGATCAATAATAAACTCCAGTAAATGGGGAGAGTCAGACGCAGGCATTTGCACGTCGCTGAAAGTGAAAGTAGGCGGGATGATATATGTAGAGCTGCCAGATGTCAAGAAATATAAAGTGTCTCCATGAATAGATTTTGTAATAGATTATGTAATCGAAAATGCGAGACAAGAACTTTGATTTTCACAACACGTCGGTTCGGTATTGCTGCGCACCAACAACAACACAATGTTGTAGAGGGGGTGAAAAAAAACGTGATGGAGGGCGCATTTTATTTTCATTTTTCTGAAAGCCAACCAAAATGTTGGCCATACAACTGACATTTGAGATGCATACTGCAAACCTGTGTATGCATCAGCTGTTTTCAAGCACAGAAGAATTTTTCATCATTTAGATTTACACTGGAAGAAATATACCTCTGAAACGCCCGTACGCAATCTCTTTTTTTTTGGGTATTGCATGTATTTTTTTTGCATGCTATTCCTATTTCTAAGATGAAAAGGCACTAAAAATTGAGTTTTCGCACTTCATTCGATGAAAATTGGGGAAAATTGAGTTTTCATACTTCATTCGATGAAAATCGGGAAAAATTGAGTTTTAGGCATTATTTAGCGCGCCGAAGGCGCGCGAAAAAAATTGAGTTTTATTGAATTCAGAAATTGAGTAGATGAAAAACTTTTGTCAAGAATAACCCCTGTACATGTACCAGCAGTTCCTATAGGCATAAGGGGACTTCCAGAGAACTTCCAGGGGACTAATTCATTGGTATTCCATGGCAGTCCCTAGGAAGCGCCTCTGAAGCACCATGAAGTCCCAGTGTACATGTAGTTCCTCTGCAGACAGACACTGGAAATTAACTGTGAAAAATAGAAATTCAAATTTTAGAACTTGAACAACAACAACAACAAGATATCAAGACAGAGGATTTACCCGTCTATAACCAACCTGCACAACTGCCATTACTGGATGATGTAACTCTACTGGCAATAATCTGAACATTAATAAACATTGTTCTCCTTTTTACTTGTATATTTAAAACATCATGGGGAGGGACATCTATAGCATAGAAATAATACCATAATCAATTTGGAAAGGATCTAATAAAATCTGTAATTTGTTTGAGAGTCACAACCTTGAATAGTTATACATAAAGTCTACATATTTTTATAGGTACAGTCTAGCCTCACTATAAGGTGCCTCAATATAACGCTGATTCTGTTATAAGGTGTGTGCTGTCATGTCCCCCTAATTAACAAATGCATATCATTTCAACCCTTTTATAAGGCTGAAAATCTATAAGGTGGTTCAAATTTGGTCCCCCAATAACAGCGCTATAGCGTATGTGTATTATGCTCATCATCTGGCAAATTATTTGAACAGTTAACTTACCATCTTTGCAAAGATTTCCTCCCTCAAAATATACATATGGTTCATGTACTGCTTCTCTCCAGTCTTCATATTTGGAAGGAAACTGGAGGTTCAAACTAGGCAAGAAACATTGTGTAGAGCAGAGGTGACCTACTTCTTTGCCACAGATTGAGTTACTTGGGAAATAAAGTATGTTTGCTTCATCACAAACAAGCAGAGATGCAGAAGTCCCATAGAAGTCCCTGTGCTGGTAGGAGAATTACCTTTGCAGTCACCGAGACACTGGAGCCATCATAGGCTTTACTTTTGAATCCCCGGACCTTCGTATGAAGCACACATGAAGTCCCCTTGAAGTCCTGCGGCTTCATATTGATATTGTGGAAGCACCAATTAAGTCCCTTTGAAGCAGGAGACTCCTCTAAAGTGGCCAGGGCTTCTTTTCCGGCGGGGATGTGTAATGAACTACTAGGCGTGGGATCTGGCATAGAACCTTAGGTTTCTCAGATTTGCTATTAGTAGGGAGTTCATTGAGATTCAATATGGCGGCGTTTTAGCCGGCGAATATGTCAATATGTTGAAGAAAACTGTCACTTTCATTTTAACAAAGTTTGCATGTTTTAGACTTGTTCAGTTTATTCTTACTGTTAAAATAAAATTTGGAGACAAATAAATTATTCTCTATCTCTAATCTTGTTGTGCTGTGTTTGTTGTACTGCTATCAAAAATTTGTTTTGGACTAGCGCATGATGCGGTAATCCGTTCCTCACGGTACCGCGAACCTGAAAACATGGGGGTTTTCTCTCGTCCAAAAACACCGGCCTTTGATCCTCGATTTCATTGAATTACGTGTCATTTTCTAGGGAATCCCCTATACTAGGAGGGGAATCTCTTCGATGACGTAATTTTTTCCACACGGGCCGTAGCGGAGTGTTCAAAGGCGGATGTTCTTGATAAGTGGGCCGTTTCTTGATAAGTGGTCTCGCAAGGTAAAATTTCGCTAATCGGAATATATATTCTTAAAGTCCGAAGGTTGAACCAGCCATCTGTCTTGATTTGGGCTGATATTTCCGACGAATGCCATTGTTAATAACTCACTTTCTGAAGCGGTAGTTTCTGTCCCCACTTCAAAACGATATTCATTACTGTCGCGGCTCAAACTGGAAAACTCAAGTGAATCATTTACGATCATTACGTTCGTTGATGTTCCTTGGATATTTAAATAATTTTCACTTAGGTAATTTGCTCAAGTTTCAAAAATAATGGAGAGACGAGGGAAGCAAATCGTCAGACAGAACAGCCATCAGCCAGGCTATCCCTCTATGGAATATAAGCGCCTTTTACAAATGGCAATTACGTGAAACACTGCCACTCCCCTCAGATTTGTACACATTTTAAAAAGACATTGAACTTACGAAAGTTATTTACTTATAGGAAAGGGGAGCAATTAGTTCGAAGTAATACAGGTTCTGGCTGAAAATAATATTACAAATATATATTTGGAATATAGTGTAGGCCTAATTACTATTGAATAACAATTGAATAATATATTTTCAATAAAATAAAATTGTGTATTACATGAATACAAAACAAATTTATTGTTTCTTTTTGTTTATATTTTTTGGCCAACACAGATACTTATATCAACATCATGGAATCTGATTTGATGTATTTAACCATCTCGGGTGGAGGGTCAAAACAAGTGATCCGAGGTCTAGCCTATATGGACACACAATATGACAGTGGATGGTTAGTATCAAAATGTGTGGAGATCATTCCACATGTAAATTAACTTATACAGCAATGAAGTAAATTAATATGTTACGTTGAAAACAAATCTTAATTAAATGTACTGGTATATCTATTCTCTGACATTGATTTTATTCTGACAGAATAAATTTTCAGTTCTGATCTATATTAAGTTGTGTGTGATTTCTTTATGCTGTATTACCGTGGATATGGACATAGTATCAGAGCAATTTCTCTGTACCTGAGAGCGCCGTGCAAGGTCAAATCAACCTAGATGAAACCCTGCAAAATACGTACATTCCTTGTTGGCAACAAGACAATTCAGTTGCTATGACACCAAAATAAATCATTTCTTTGTTTATGCAAAAAACATTTATAATATCTGAATCCTAATAAAATTATGGAGCCCCCATCCCTCTTAAGCTACATGTAGTGTTTATACAGTCCTGTTGAGAGCATATATTTGTACTTGATCCAGCACTTGTACGAGCTTGTTTCTAGCAGGAACTTCCCTTTAGCTCATTGGGTAAATTGTGCTGGATTCGTAAGCTCGAGGCTGAGGGTTCATATCCAGGTTGGGTTTCACTCGGTCCTTTACATTGGTGCCATGGCAAAAACTCAGTCCTTTACATTGGTGCCATGGCAAACACTCAGTCCTTTACATTGGTGCCATGGAAAACACTCGGGGAATACCACCAGGAATGTATGGGTTGTGCTCGGGAATACCACCAGGAATGTATGGGTTGTGCTCGGGAATACCACCGGGAATGTATGCGTTGTGCTCGGGAATACCACCGGGAGTGTATGGGTTGTGCTCGGGAATACCACCGGGAATGTATGGGTTGTGCCGGAATACCACCGGTATGGGTGTGCTCGGGAATACCACCGGGTGTATGGGTGTGCTGGGAATACACCGGGAATGTATGGGTTGTGCTCGGGAATACCACCGGGAATGTATGGGTTGCGCTCGGGAATACCACCAGGAATGTATGGGTTGTGCTCGGGAATACCACCGGGAATGTATGGGTTGTGCTCGGGAATACCACCGGGAATGTATGGGTTGTGCTCGGGAATACCACCGGGAATGTATGGGTTGTGCTCGGGAATACCACCAGGAATGTATGGGTTGTGCTCGGGAATACCACCAGGAATGTATGGGTTGTGCTCGGGAATACCACCAGGAATGTATGGGTTGTGCTCGGGAATACCACCGGGAATGTATGGGTTGTGCTCGAGAATATCACCGGGAATGTATGGGTTGTGCTCGGGAGTACCACCAGAAATGTATGTGTTGTGCTCGGGATTACCACCAGGAATGTATGGGTTGTGCTCGGGAATACCACCGGAAATGTATGGGTTGTGCTCAAGAATATCACCGGGAAACTATGTGTTGTGCTCGGGGAGAAAGAGTTCAACGATTTTTTGTCTATAAGGAGAGAAATGTAACAGGAGACAATCGATCCATTGCTTGTACTCGCTTGTAGCTAGTGGGAGTTTCCCTTTAGCACAATCGGTAGAGAACTGGATTCATAAGATTGAGGTTGGGTGTTCATTTCCTGGTCGGGCTTTGCTCCGTCCTTTACATATTTATCTGCGACTGTTATAAGAACTACATGTAATGCTGTTAGTTGAGATTTTCATGAATTTTGACATAATTATTCCAAGTGAAGTGAAGGGTAAGTTTTCTTTTCCACAAACAACAAGGTGCATGGCAAACACTCATCTTGATGTCCTCCAGGAGTACGAAAGTGCATGCAAGTGATCACACGCCTCAAAACAGAAAGCCTGATGCACTTGGTGCATTTTATGTCTTTGATCTGGGTGTACATTAATTTCATATAAAAGTTATATCTTTCTTTTCATGATGGTCTGCAGTCTCATACAACGAAGGGGCTGGAGATTTAGATTGTACACTTGCAGTGAACTTTTGCACTTTCAGATCAATTTTCCCGTAATCTCGAAATAGATGTGTGCTGCTAGTTCGAGGCTGGCGAATACATTTCCATCCAGTATAATCGCAAAAAAAAAAAAAATTAAGTAGAAAGAGAAATTTTTTTTAGCAATATTATTTGATGAGCAAGATTAATGTGATATAGATTTTGAAAAAAAATATTTACACACAGATTTACATGAGAAGTCTATTGGCAGACAAAGTAATCATCACATTTCTGCTATTTTTATTTTATTTTAATCCATGAATATTGGTGTAAAATCCAGAAATATCGGGCAAGCGACCTCGGTGAAAGTTTAATAAGACCTTTGGGCTTGGTTAATGAAAAGAATAAGCCTTTCATGTGCTCTACTTGATTCACTGGTCACTGACCAAATTGATGTCATGATGACAGAGCTTCGAGTAATGGTCGGAAGTGGAAGTGTACCTCTGGGAATGCTATATCATTTGATCCGGAGATCGGAAGTCTTAATTCCAACCAGTGTTCAATACTGAGACTGGTCCTATCCTACTTGTGCATGTAACTGTAACCTTATACTCGTATCATCCGTAGGAGGATGTGCAACGGATAGTGTGGAAAGTTTAACGTGCTGTCGATGCGGATCTAAGATCGCTCTTGAACACATATTGATTAATTGTGTTTGCCATTGAGTGACAATGATAACCCTCCCCGATTATGTAGTTCATGACAAATCAAGCTCTTCAGATTACCATACACCACTATGCTATCATTCTTTGTTTGAGGAGCCGCTTCTCTGTACGTCAGCTGAAGTAACCAATAACATTTACCCGTTTTGAATCTTTAATTGTGTCGATCAATTAGCCGGTTATGAAAACAAGTTTTACTCTAGTTTAAAAGCGTTCTTCATACTGAATCAATATAGAGGCGATTGAGACACTGATATGCTAAGAAATTGATACGCATTCATCTACCGCTTCAATATTCTCACTCAGTGCTTTCCTGTTGTGAAAATATATATAAGTGAATTGAGGATTGTCAGAATATATAATATTGTTCATTAGATATTGTAAACTCCTGACTCATAAGTACAACATGTAAGCTGTTTCGTGGATTTGTATAGAAACTCCTATGCATCAAGATATTTCTTCCTTATTTGTAACCTCTAATTGGTCAATTCAAATTTTCAAACAGAAATCCAGTAATTTCATTGGAGAGAATTCGAAGAGCATCCCAATCACTTGCTGTAAAGGCCCATTCAACCAGATTGGAAATCGATAGTCATCCTGCTATATAACACAGCTTGGCCGCTTTTGTGTGAAAACTATTACGCCTGAATATTTTGTGAATGTTGATACTATTTTTATTGCCTCTTTGTTAAGTTGGCTTCGGAAATATGTGTCAATTAACCCTCCCCCCTCCACACTTTTCAACTCGTTTAATTGAAATCTTGGTAGAAATTGGTGAAAACATATTCATGGGTTCTAGACTGTCCAACAGTCGCCAACACAGACCTGTTCTCGATTATGCTGGGTGATAAACCAATACTTTATCCTGTGGGAAATTTCACAGAAGTCAATAAAATATATTGGCTTGAAGATCTCGCAACCAACTCTGCTGAGAAATGAGACATCAAGCTTTTTCATTATATATGCATACATGTAGTAGGACTTACTAGACTTAAATTGAACATAGATTTAGTCGATTGTCCTGTGTCTTATTAAAAGTTACAGATTTATGCACATGTACTGTACTGCTTGTTGCCCCAACCAGCCGGAGGTCCTGAGGGGACTTTGTCATATCAACTTCCATGATTCCATAATTTCGGGTCTCTATAATTCCGTGACTCCATAATTTCATAACATTTCTGTTGTTTGGGCAATATCTTTTGACAGCATGTAGGAATTACATGTAACTTCAAATTTGTGCTGTGCATTCATGTAGACAAGAGCAAGTTGGTATATAATGCTTTTCAATGAATGTATCATCAAATATACATGGTCATTGTAGTCCAATATTCGATCCACTACTCAACAATTTATAAAACAGCTTATACCTGGGAGAATCCAGCAGTACTTGCCGCTATATAGCTGAAATATTGCTGAATGTGACATCAAAGCTTAATTCTCTCTCTCTCTCTTCCCTGTAATGGTTTGGGAATTCCCTCAGAACCATGTAGAATGTGGATTCCTTTGAAACCATAGTTACATAATGGTGGTTTTTCTTGTACAATTCGACAACTTTCTTGCTCACAAGAATATAAATGTTGTTTTGTTTCTCTTCCGTATGATGTACTAGTAATTTCATTGAAATAATAAGAAACCTAATATACACTATCTCAGCTAGCAGTCTATGAGCACATGAATAATTGATCCCAGGGATGTCAAAATAAATGGCTTAAAAGTGCTTTGTAGATTTACATGTATGTTTAAACTGCATGTTCTATTTGATCTGATTTGTACATAGCTGTACTTTCGGTAATTGCAATAATGAAGGGACACCCTTACTTATACATAGATGTTACAAAGTGGGCTCATGCTCCTGGAACAGAACTTTAATGTTCATTCATCGGATTTGTTTTCTGTCTGATTCGCTGATTTCATTTGCGCGGTGAAATACCTTTGTTTTTAGCGAGTCTAGTTTGTACAGTATATCAGAGAATATGATAACCTGTGATGAGCCTTGTTTTCGGCTAATGTACGAGAACAGACAATTAAATAAACCCATTGTATCGACTGGCCATATTACTGGTAATGTAATTCACTATGGTTCCTCCATTTCATTTTGATGTGTTTAGTGACAAATTTTTATCTCTATCTCTAAGTGCAATTGTACATTTCCTGTAAAAGACCTTATATCATCTCTTACACAGAAAGACTCCTGTGTGTGTCATCTCTTACACAGAAAGACTCCTGTGTTTGATAAGAGATAGGCATTGACAATTATGACCAGGGTCTGGGAACAAGAAGACCGGAGATTCCATGTTGTTACATGTATATCATTTACATATTTAAGAAGAGGCTAGTTCTTAAGGATACTGGGCCCTCCTTTTACACACTCTCCAGAATTTGTCTTTATACATCTAAAAGTATGCCTCATAGCTGTGGTAATGTATCTATTTGTTGAAAGTGCATTTCTTAAGGATTCCAAATATATAAATTTGTTTTCTGTAATCCTTTAGGTTGTGAAGATATTCGGATTTATAAAAATAGTTTAAAATTTAATTTAAATTTTTCAAATAGCTATTTTCAAAACAGTATTCAACTTATCGTATCTTATATCATCATTTCCTGTAGAAGACGACTCCAACAGGAAATCTGTGTCTCAAGTTTATAAATTTTGGTCCAGTTCTCATTCTGTTGACACGTAATGGAATATTTCTTGACAAAATCTAGCAACTCAAAGTTTTAAACTTTGAAGTTGAATTTAATATTGAAGTTTGAAGTTGACTTTATAGAAACACCGGGCGTCCGTAATTCCATTATTCCATAATTCCGTTACACATTTCTTGTCCGATCAATAACTCGAGAACCGTTGAACTGATCGGCTTCAAACTTGCAGAGTGTCTTGACATCAGTGAGAGGATGGTTGGGATTGCTTTTCAGTTACCTGCGTAATCCAAGATGGCTGCAGTCAGCCATCTTGGATTTCAGCAGCTGTATCTTTACACATTTCTTGTCCGACCAATAACTCGAGAACCATTCAACCGATCCACTTCGAACTTGGGGATTGTCTTGACATCGGTGAGAGGACGATTGGGATTACTTTTCAGGTATCTGTGTAATCCAAGATGGCCTTCATCAACCATCTTGGATTGTCAGCAGTTGGATCTTCACACATTTCTTGTCCAACCAATAACTCGAGAACCGTTAAACCGATCGACTTCAAACTTGGAGAGTTTCTTGACATTAATGAGAGGACGGTTGGGATTGCTTTTCAGTTACCTGCATAATCCAAGATGGCAACCATCAGCCTTCTTGGATCTCAGCAGTTGGATCTTCACACATTTCTTGTTCAACCAATAACTTCAAACTTGGAGAGTGCCTTGACATTGGTGAGAGGATGGTTGGGATTGCGTTTCAGTTACCTGTGTAATCCAAGATGGCCGTAATCAGCCATCTTGGATTTCAGCAGTTGTATCTTTGCACATTTCTTGTCTAACCAATAACTCGAGAACCATTGAACTGATCATCTTCAAACTTGCAGAGTGTCTTGACATCGGTGAGAGGACAGTTGGGATTGCTTTTCAGTTACCTGCGTAATTCAAGATGACTGCCATTAATGATGACAGTTTCTAAATGCACTTTCTGCATAAAAAGCAACATAGTTGCTGTCGGATTTAAAGTGAACACATATATATATTTGGAATCCTTAAGAAATGCGCTTTCAACAAATATCTACTTTACCATAGCTATAATGCATACTTCTAGCTGTATAAAGACATATTCTAGAGGGTGTGCAAAAGTGTTCACAGGTGGGCTTGGTACCCTTAAGTGGGAGAGACAGAGACCATTGGTAATGGTAAACAGTTCAAGTATAGCTTTTTCAGTGAAGATTCTGTGGATTACACCAATTACACTAACAGTTCAAGTATAGCTTTTTCAATGAAGATTCTGTGGATTACACTAATTACACAAGTTCTTTCGGAAGTACTGTGGTGGAAGTTAAATAATGTGAATTCAGAATTATTTGAGCTGCTCTCTTTTGTACATGTAGTTTAAAAATATGATCCATTTGAGAAGCATAAGGATTTCCCCATTTTGTGCAACAATAACATTCCACTGGGAGTTCAACGGAGATAATTGAGTCAGCTAGAAACAGATAGTTAGTTACATAAAATTTTGCAGTTATCTGTACATAAAAATCTGCCAGTTACATAAAAAATGGTCTGTTACATACATGTACTTGTACATGTAATAAATTGTCTGTAATTTTTATGTCTATTAAATAAAAACTTGTCTGCTACATGAAAACTCATATTAAGGGAATACTTGGGAAGACTATAATTCATATCTCAAGTAATTATGTTTAAATGATGAACTTTCTTGTCACCTAGCTTAGGTTGGAATATTTAAAAAAAAAGATATGTGACAGGGTCAGGGTTACTGTGATAAACCTGATAATGGTATTATAATAGAAAGAGATAAAGGACCTGGTAAGCATATTTATTTGGGACTTTGATGCTGAGTTTGGACATGGTGGTTGCATTCAGTGGACACCACAAGCATGGACAGGAAAGTTTCATTGAAGATTTCATGACTGATTGAGAACGATTTGTTTGTGATGTAATAATTGATCTATAGATAGAGATTTATGTTTTGCATCACTATATATATAGCTGTAATATTGCTAAACGTGACATTAATCAAAATTCTCTCTTTGATAAACCTGGAGAGATCCCATGTGGTACGAGAAAACAAAACTGGAGTAGATATGTCTTAGACTGGAAACTTTTAAAGCCTGACCACTTTTGATCCTAGATGCCTCTCACCTTTGGTTGGAATACCCTACCATGGGTACTGAATTTTCGTTGTGCTCGTTAACAATATTGAAGTGTTCCCCTGGCTCCTACAAAAATATATCACATCTCATGTTTCAGAGAATGTATTACTTCAACTAAGTATATGCCATTGTAATGTCAGAACATCACAATAGCATGTTATGATGTATCAATTTACATTGGCCTACAATACATGTGTAACGGGAGGCACTTGTACCAGTGCTTGTACTAGCTCACAGCTAGCGGGATTTTCCCTTTAGGTCAGTCGGTAGAGCGATGGTGTGGTAAATAAAGGGCCCGGATCGAATCTCAATAGTGCCCCAAAAAATCTAAATCATTTACATTGGTGCTTTGACCACTGGTTCCTGGAGCATGGGGCTCTGAATCAGAGAGCCTGGGTTGATTTCAGAATGGGAGAGGATTTAGGCAGGAAGAAGGGTAATGGGAGGTACTAAAAAAAGAACCAGTCTCAAGGTGTAGTCCATGCCACGAAGAGCTCACAGTGAAACATATTCTTATCGACTGTATAGATGTTAAGATTGTAAGAGATTCTTTTCATCGAGCAGCTACTTTAGAAGACGTTTTAGGCGGTTGAAAGAAGACTATCCTAGGTTATTTGAGAGAAATTGGTTTTTTGTATAAGTTTTGATGTGTGTATGTTTTAATGTGCTGGATTACAAAGTTATTAACGTGAATACTGGTACTTAGAATTTTGTTTGATTGTCGCTATATGACTGAAATATTGCTGAGGGCTGTTCCAGAAAAAATACATGGGGGGCCGGAAGGCATTTTTGAATCATACCCACCACCTTAGCCCTATAGAAATGTTAGGCCTCCAGGAGCCACTACCCATAGAAATTGTTCATCTTCGAAGACCACCACCCATAGAAAGGTTATTACTCTTGTACAACCCACCATCACCCATCGAAATCTCTCGATAATATTAGCTGTGCTCCACAATGTTTCAAACCACTGTATGCATGTACAGACATGAATGATTAAAGAGCTCCAAAGATGTCTGACAACAAATCCCCCGTTACATGTTGTTGTTGATGATTTTGCAATCCAGCTTGATACCTCTGTTTGTACCCGATTTTGGCCCCGAAAATTGCATTGACCAGGAACTTTGTACCATCTGGCTGCATTTCTATAAGTTGTGACGCATCATCATACCTCATCTGTTCAAATTTGGGCCAATTGATACTGACCCAAATTCATATTTTGCAAGAACAGATGAATGTCCATTTTTGCGCAGTTGGATTTGGCGGAAGTACATGCAAGGATCGGCAAACTTCGCAAATCGGCAAACTTCGGAAAACGGCCGAATGGTCGTGAACTGGTATGGGAGACAACTCTTGTTGCCTTGTCACCACTCACCAATAGTTGGTGCTAGAAAATCCAATACACGTTCAACACAACAGAAAGCGAAACGAAGATTTCGTTGCATCGAAAGTCATGCGCCGATTCGGTAAGATCCCACCACCATAGAAATAAATTTTTGACATCAACACCCACTACCAACAGAAGTAGTTTACTATAATCTACAACCACCCACAGAAATACAATTTGTAATAAAAGGACTACCCACAGAAAAATTTATCAAGTGCCTCCCCCCCCCCCCTTATGTATTTTTTTTCTGGAACAGCCCTGAACGTGACCTTAAACCTTAATTCTCTGACTTGGATCAGTGCTTGTACTAGCTTACAGCTGGCAGGAATTTTCCTTTAGCTGAATCAGTAGAGTGACGGTGTGGCAAGTAAGGGGACCCTGGATCGAATCTCGATAGCGCCTAAAAACCTTCATCCTTTACACATGTATCTAACAGCTAGGGCGACAATGTCCTCGCTTGATAGAAAGCATGGGTATGTTTAGAATAATAATCCAGCCTTTCTTGTGTTTACCAATATGTCAGAATCCATGTCAAGATGTCTGCAACTCAGGAGAGTAATTGACTATTTTATTTGTCCGCTCACCAGACATTTTAGCACCTTGCCAATATGAGGCATTCACCAAAACTTTGGCTTCTAAGCCGTAATGTAATAGTAAATACCATGTTAACACTGTTAATATGGCAGGTGGATGATTTCAGCACCAGACTATTGAATTATTCAGCCTCTTGGTGGATATGACAGTCAATCGTTCCATTTTCTGGACAAGGACAGGCGGTCGACTTGACTTAAACTTGTCTCCTACACAAACCCATCAATGAAGTACATGTACTCCACAATGTAAATGTTTTTGAGTGGACTAACACCTGTTACACAATTTAGTCCCTTTCTACAAAGTCTTCCGATCTGACATGGTTCGTTCCCTGACTCCGATCTGACATGGTTCGTTCCCTGACTCCGATCTGACAGGGTTCGTTCCCTGACTCCGATCTGACATGGTTCGTTCCCTGACTCCGATCTGACATGGTTCGTTCCCTGACTCCGATCTGACATGGTTCGTTCCCTGACTCCGATCTGACATGGTTCGTTCCCTGACAAAAAATAGTTCAGTCAAAGACTCGTGTACATGTAACACCCATGTCAGTCAGTCAAATTCTTCTAGATTCAAGACTATCTTTTAAAATAAATATTCTCCATATCTTAACCCCTCTCGAGGTATTGCCACAGAATTTTCTTTGATTATCTCGGCCATCCTTGTGATGTATCACAGATTTGATAATGACCATGCAGAAATCCACATTGTCATGTGTATGCGGCCTTCATATTTTTTAGAATTTGGTAAGGGATTTTGTTTGAATTTGAATTTCAATTGTTATCTCAATGAACGTGTATGGGTGCCCAAACTTTACTGCCAATTTTAATGCTTTTTACATACAAATGCACCCAAATATATACAAATGCGCCCAAAAAAGGCAAGAAATGGTGTCCCCAAATAAACTCTGGATATGGCTACTACCCTGTGCTCTTGTCACATAGTTGAAACAGATCTAATTGATTCAGTCTGTACAATATACTGGATGCATTCTCCATCGCTCTCTTATTATCATACACTTCCGGTGTCAATGAAAATTTATAAAGACTGAATGCGCATGTGCATCGCGTATTTCCACCCAGAGCAGTCAGAGGGTGTTATATCGATAATTCAGGAGGTTACAAACTCTGACATTGGGAGAATGCTATTTTCAAGTATAGCCTATTGTGCATCTTCATATGCTGAGTCAATTTATAATACTCTCACCTGGCCTTGAAGTATTCACCCACCATTTAGCATCAGAATCAGACGTTTACATTTCATATTTAGCTTATGTACCAAGCAGGACAAGTGAACAAAATTGTCAACTGTGCAGGGTAACATCACCTTGCAATTGGCAGATTTCATTATAATAGGGGCCAAATTGTCCCACTCAAAAGCAAAAAAAAAAATTCAACAATGTTACAAGATAATTGAGTTTTCAAATGACTACAGATCTTAACATTCTAAATCAAATAATAATGGGATAACTTATACCCCAAAATCAAATATCTCAGGACTTTTGTCCAACCTGGTCAATTTAGCTCAATATTACCATGGCAGAACAAGTCACTCACTTCTTGCCAGTTAAACTATGAAAAGTTAAAAACTTTTGAACATAGTTACAAACTGGAATGCATTATAAGACCTATAATATTTAAATAGATGATTTGGAGTCATAAAGCATAAATTTGAGATGAAAACGAAGTGCACAATGCTTCATTGAGTGGTGGACAGACACCGGTTTTCGAACTTTTTTTTCTCTGTTTGCAACAAGTATAATTTTGACCACCAAGCTAAAGATATTGATTTGCCTAGATTTGTATTCCATAAATTCAATCAGGTTTCACCTATTTGCCGATTCGTTAAGATTTTAGAAGAAAGTTATTGTTGTGTCTAATGTTACATGTGGACAGACATTGTGTAACATTAGCAACATTAATTTCCTAAAATTAAATATATGTTAATGATTATCATCATTATCTGCTTTCCAAAGTTTATATCTAAATGTAAATACACAAATAAGCCTAAACAATTCAGTGCTGACATCTTGATTTAAATATTACTATGAGAAAATTTCCTTCTTTTGGTTAAAATTGTGTTGCTAATGTTACATGTGGACAGACATGCTTGTGTAAGTGACAACAATTAACAACTGTTCAATAGATTTATGGGACACAATGGCCAACTTTAATATGTTAAAATGATAACTCTGAAGATATATTGATGATCCATTATTTTCTTTATGTCCCAGAGGATTCGGTAGTGCAACAAATGGACATTAAAGTATGTTGCTAATGTTACAGGTGGACAGACATTTTGAATCGTTAGCAACATAGACTCGTTTTAAAAAGAAAATATTTCTCGCATAGAACAGAATCAGCTATCAAGGCTGTGGTTTCTTGAAGAAAAACAAGCAGGAAACTCATCTCATCTGCATATTTACTGAATTGTAGCAATTTATATAGAAATTTTAGTGAAAATCGGTGTTACAGGACAGACATGGTGGACAGACATTTGTCTTCATTTGCTTTTATTTCATCAAAAGCAACTGATTTTGCTGATAGCTTTACCTTGATAATTATCACAGTTTCATCTATTTGTTCTTTTCATTATCAATTTAGTAAACTGATTATGCAAGTACATTATTTTTGGCATTCTCCATTTGTTGCTAACGTTACATGTGGACAGACAAATGTAACATTAGCAATAAAACGTCTGTCCACATCCCGCAGGCACGTTTTCAACTGATATTGGGCAGGAAAATAAAATAATCCAAATTAAAAGTGTTTTTATCACAATGTAGATGGTCTGTCAGGTTTTACTGACCCAAATAATCTATTAACATTTTTAATAGATAAAAATTATAATTGGTAGTGTTGCTAATGTTTCAATGTTGCTAATGTTTCACATTGTGGACAGACAAGAGAAAAAAAGATTCTTGAAGCTTCAGTTGAAATTTTCAATGCTCGTAGCTGTTTTAGAAGTTGAACTGTTATATTAGAAACCAAGAATTGGGATAAAAGGCTCTCTAAAGGTTCTGATATTTAAACTGGAGAATAATTGTGATGTTGCTAATGTTACACAAAGTTGGACAGACATTTGCAAGGCGAAACATTAGCGACATTCTGTATGCTGATTTCAGTTGAAATTCAAAATATTTTATCTACATACGGACATCAAATTAGCCACAACAGTGGACAATTTTATAACAAAATCATTCAATCATATTATGGTTCTGTTTTAGAACACATTTTCATATATTTTTGATGTTGCTAATGTTACATCGAATGTGGACAGACACAAGTGATATTAGTTAGTGACCAAACATTTTAATCTTCTGGCTTTCATGTAAATTATGGTTACCAGTGGTCTACTTAAGATCAAACTTCAACACTGTAGCTTTATTATGGGATACTTCAGTGGAAAAAATAATACAGTTTTCTTTTGTTCTATGCGTAACTAATTCACCCTCCAAAACTGGTGGGATTTTTGTCTGTCCTAAAACACAGGTTTTAAAAATTTAATTTCCATTATATTCTCAAATTGGTCACATATCTCAGTGTTATTATATGTGCTATATCTACTACCCATAAGCTAAAATTTGACATATACTCAGCTTTATTCTTGAAGTTCTTCAATCGTCTGAGTTGTATAAAAGAAAACACAGCAATTGGTACCCATTACAATGAAATCTGCCAATTGCTACTTGGAGGTAAGGGAGACCCAATAAATATACATGTAAATAGGCCAGCTAATCGATAACCCTATGAGGCATTTTAGGGCATGGCTTTGGTGTAAGACCTCCCATTGAAAAGGTAATATCCTGGACAAAAGACTGACAATACAACTTGTGGCAGATCTTTTGTGACGTCAATTATACCAAATCTTACACCAAATCGTTGCCCATTTTAGCTTCAATTCAAATTCAAATTATTTATTCACGTTCATTGAAGTCTTTTTATGTATTTACAACATTTATATTCACACATTGTGTTTGAAGACAACTAATGCTCTGTTAAATGTACAAAGTGCAGTTTGGAATGTACACATATAGAAACGTACATGGCTTAGAAATTACTCACTGTGATTCATTAAGCCTAGAAATAATTTTGGTTTTCTTTCCCTGTATGACAAATGGTGTGTGGCAAACTTTTTATGCAGGAGACTGAGATTAATGAAATAATGTCCAATATAAAGAGAATTCTGATTAGTGTATAATCTGGTCATTAAACATTATTCAGTCGGATGGATTTACTATGAAAAAAAATGGTAAAGAAATACATCATTATCTTCTTCAGTAATCATGTACATTTCATGTTTAGAGTATTTTTGGCAGAGGATTTTCAGGAATTTCGCTCATGGCGTCGAAATTGTGTGACCAGATGGTGCTGCTGTACATTAATAATCCATGCCTCGCTACTAACTATCTAACATATTCGCAGTAAGTCGGATAAATAATTCAGAACCGCGGAAGCCGACCTGCGTTTTTTTCATGGCTATGTGAGTGCGCCTTCTGTTAGGCATATCACAACTTCTTGTAGTGATCAGCATGTTGACATGCAGTGTGTTAAATTAAACCATTTTAGCAAAAGTGTGTAATGTTGTAGAGTAGGATATTCATAAAATATTTAGTGTTCAAATATATACTGAGAGATGTATTCGACTATTAAAATGTGAAGAATTTCCACAGAGCAAATTTCTGAATGAAACTGAATATATCTGTACCATACTTGTGAAGTCATGCAGTCTGTCTGTCCATCCATCCATCCATCTGTCTGTCTGTCTGTGTTTTTATAACTACTTGATATAACCACGCGATGTAGGGATTCGATATATACATCATTGATCCGGAGAAAGGTATTGATCCGGAGAGTAACATAGATCTATTTTGGACAGGGACTTGAGGGCAGGGGATGACCATGACCAAATTATGTTATCCTGTAGATCAACTACATCCCACCTGTGGGGTCCTGGGTGTTGCGAGGAATAGAACTCTACACCCATGTGGTTTCCGCATGTGAAAAGAAATAGGAACCAAATGTCGTGATATGACTGAAATATAGTGATGAAAGTGACATTAAATCATATCCACTTACGCACTCACTCACTCATAATATCAGAACCTGATATCGTACATGTTTGTATTCAGATGCTGTCATCCTGATGATGGCATAAATATATGTTGAAATATTGAATCACAAGATGTCTTTTTTAAGTATATTTGGAGTTACTTTCCTCCTATATTCAGGCCTTGCATTTTGACGGGGCCGATCGGCCCCGGCCCCGTGATCGACCCAGTGAGCACTTTTCACGGGGATTTTTCATCGGCCCCGTCAAATCAGTCCAGTGTGGCAGTGAGTATATTCCCATATCTTCGTGAAATCTAATCCTAGTACTGTGTCTTCTGTCTTGACGATTTTGTGCTTGGGCCAAGAAAAAAAATATGTCTGTTTCCCGTTACCCGACCGAGTCTAAATAAATCGTGCGAGTCTAAAAATTTTATCAGCAAATTCCAACGAAATCACAACGAAGGCCGCGTTTTACAACAACAACCACCGTAAAGCGGTGCGCCCACTGTCAGCATACCGTAAAGTGTGACGTGACTGTAGAGCGGCATGGCGGCTGGTTGACGATCTTTTCAGCAAATAAAGCACCTACTTCTAGGTCGGGAATCGAGAAATCAACAACGTGATTACGGTTCAGTCGACCTGATCATGTTTATCAGGACAATTTTAAACATATTCTCCATCAACTTCGAAAGAAATCTACTAATTTTATGGCTTAAATGGCGTATGTTGAAGCAGGGTTTCGCGGACACGGCAACTTGCAAGTGGTGTTCGTTTTCAGCGAAATCGGCGACGACACAGTCAAAGTCGCCGTCAAAGTCTAACCGACCGGTATCATTTCTCCGCTAAAAAATCCAAAATTTCCTGACTGTTTTATTATGAATGCATTGCAATAAACCCCCAAGATTCAAGCAAATAATAATTTTTCGTTTTTCGAGAAATGGCGTGTTTACATCGTTGTACGGTCCCGCTCGTTTCTCAAATAGCTAGAATTAGATAGGCGCTGGTACAGATCTCCATGATGTTCAAATTAATTTGGCATTTCATTTTTTGTTGTATATGTCAATTTTTTTCTTCGGGCTTTTCCAGAAAATAAGCGCACTCCCCCTATGGAAGGCACTGGAATTCCACATGGAATTTTGTATTTTTCACTAAAAATCCTTCAAATTCTACAGGGAAATTTCAACATTCCTGCGGGGAAATCCTTGGAATGTATTGTTTTGCATATCAAGTTAATAAATTAAAACGATACTCGTTTTGGTGGTAATTGAAAACAGCAGTGAAAACCCGTTATTGGCAATTCATATTTCTATAATATCAGTACAATGACTGGTTTCAGCAGAAGTTGTTGAAATATCAAGATTTGCTGGATCCAGTAAAGATAAAAATACCAACATGGAGGGTATCCCACCCCCACCACCCTTCACCCTCGGGATACATTCCGCCATATTTTCAGATATTCAAAAGATCTTATCACCAAAAAGATAAAGATGGAGGGGGGGGGGCATATATCCTGAGAGAATATGTTAAAGTGGGTACAATCAAGAATAATTTGTAGAGCATTGTATATGGGACAGGAATAATGGACATCAAAATAAAATTTATTTCCAAACAAAGGTTTGGTTGATATAATATGACCAATAATACAGTCGTGTGGTGAAACTTGAAATCAGCCCCGATGGCCAAAAATCAGCCCCGTGATCCTGCCCCGTCTTATTTCTAGAATGCAAGGCCTGTATATTATATCAAATTACTCAGTGGAACCACAGATGCTGTATTTAGCATGCCAGGTTCTACCCATCCTCGCTAAAACCAGGGGTATCTCTATCGTAGATATCCCGTGGTACGCTTGGGCAATGTATCGCGATCAACCACACACAGTGGCATCCTGCACATATTGACCAATCAGATCACTTAAGCACCGCGACCAGGGCGACTGTGACAACAGATTTGAAAACACCATAGCTTGTGCGATACCCAGTGGCAGAAGAACGGGCACCTTTTCAACAACCATGAACATTAATAAATATAAGGAAACATAGTTTAAAACAAAATCTATTTGAAGAGAAAATAAACCCATTCATCTCCATTCATCCACCATCAAACATCCAACAAGCCAGGCAAATGTAGAAAACACCGAAGCTTTAAAGGCGGTCCGCGATGTCAGTGTATCCGACCTCACCTTCTCACTGAAAGACTTGAATTGGGTTGAAACGCATGGATTTCTATAAAATTTCACTGGTCTGTCCATTAATATTTTATTGTTATGCGTGCTTGGATTAAATATTTTACATTAGGTATCAGTGAATAGTTTAGCAGCGAAAGTAAAACCCAAACGTATTTTACCATCAGCGCAGTTTTTCTAGGTCACGTAACTGGAGTGTGGGCGGAACGCGGTTTGCTATGCAAGTTGGTCAAGGGTTCGCCTTTGGCTCACAAATAGAAACCTTGACCTGGTGAAGATGGGTTCTACTAAGAACAGGTGTCAGATCCTGTATTCAGTAGATAGCCATCGATCGTCTTGCTTCGGAGAACGACACAATCATTTTGTTTCCATAGATGTTATAAGTATATGATGGACAATATAAAATTAGTGCCGATCCTGCAGGAGCACTTGTATGCCGATGCTGCACATGTCGTATACCAGCAGCAGATCCCACATTCATTAGATAGCCGTTCCCACATTCATTAGATAGCCGTTCCCACATTGTTTTCCAATACATGATTTGTATAAATTACCTTACTGTAAACTAATAAAATCTAATCTATTATCATCCTCGCTGAAAACAGGGATATCTCTATCATAGATATCCCGGTATACAACATGGGAGTGGATGGTGTTCATGGGAATTGCAACTTTCAGCCAATCAGCAATGCAAAATCTAGTGTATATTGACCAATCAGATCACTTGTTTACCACGACCGTGACAACAGAGTTGAAAACAACACAGTTGCCTGGTTTGCTGGATATTCAGCATTAGATGAAGCCTCTACTGTTGTCTAAAATATGTATGTATATCGATCTGGCAATAATTGGTAAAATTAATGTGTTCATTCAAGGATGCCAAGTACTGAAATGGTTACATATATGACATTTTATTCTTCCACAATCACAAATATTGGATAATGCAGGCAGATCAACATAGGTCCAGTACTACCAAAAATAAATAACCCGGTTGTAGAAATACCAGGGAAAACCCTGGAAAATATAAATAAAAAAAAAACAACTGGAAAGACTTGAATATTTGTGAATAACTCACACCCCATCCCAAATATAGCCAACCATTCACTCTTGGGGTGCTTGGTGGTGGTAGTGAACAGTGGAATAAAAACAAACAGTTTGAGATTGAGAATTCAGAGAACAGTCATCTGGAATACTCAGTGATGAGCAGTCAAGGAACTGATGGATGAACTGATAGCCCTAATGGCTCCCCTGGGGTCTCCAAAAGAAGTTGTGTTACCCATTGGTTATCGGAATGTAATGACCATGCTGGCAGGCAAATTCCTCCACCAGGCTGGGGAACCTGGGTAAATCTGGTTGTAGGCTGGGACAAGAATTGGTAGGCCATTGCTGCATAATAATTTTGACTATACCCAACAAAACGAATTGAGGTTTGAGTGAAGTACATTAATGTTTTGACAAGACCTGGAAATGTCTACTGACAATTTACATGAAGGAATTCTCAATGACTTTCTCCATGGAAAATGTGGAATACATTAGTCTGTTCACCATTAACTGATTAAAGTATTGAGATACAGGCACAGGTCAAACTCGGTTAATCCAATTGTTCATGTTGCAGGTGGTCAAATTATCCCTTCAGTTCATTTCTGTAGGGATTCTCCTGCGTCTCTTATGACTGTTAATACTAGGCATGCTGTACATAAGTACTCACTGTTATGAAGACCTACACTATCCTCTAATTTTGCAGGAACTCCAGTGCACTGCAGGAGAAATAGTACTTGATTAGTCAATTCAAAATAAAAAAATTAAAATCCAGTGTTTTCATTGGCTGGTTGGGAGAATTGGAAGACCATCGGGCAAATCTGAATCAGATCTTGGAGCCTCTACACACACTTCAGTACAGCTTCACTTCATACAGGGCCGTATAATATTCAAGCTGGTGTTTGGGGCCACGTGCACATCATTCAATATATCCACATGTACCGTAACAATAAAAGTGTGACCGAGATACAAAACACAGGAATATTTTTTTTGCCAGTCCAAATTGTGGACGCATTAAGTGATGGCAATGTCTGTCCGTCTGTTTATCCTGTTTATATACAGAGCAGTTTTCTATCTACAGTTCCAGTATTTTGTGATATCCAAGAAGGAGATCATGATGTGTCCTGTTCCAAAATGTATGATGAGGTCAAATGTCAATGGTCTAAAAATCAGGGAAATCATTGAACTGTTTGTGTCTGGTCAACAGTTTTCTATCTATAGCAATTTTTTTCGAGTGGATATAACAGGTAGTCAACATTGTGTGTACAAAAACTGAGAGGTTAGAGATCAAAGGTCTCTATATGGCCTAGTCCAGTTTGATTAAAATAAGACCCAACTATCCCTTCGCTATAGTGGGTCTGAAGTAAAGCCTATGTGCTGGATGTCCATCAATAGGTGGCCTGCTCCATCCCTGAAGGAATGGTTTATTGTCACCATAATTGTCAACAGTCTGATGTAATGTTTATAACTTCCAGGAGAAATCCACATAAAACTTTTAAGAAATTCAACAACATCCATGAGTCTACAGGAGTCCCGTCTACATCAAAGAAATATGAATTTCCTTCTTACACTGAGACCGTCAAAAACAAAATATTTAAAATCGATTATTTGAGAGCGGCCGGGGCTTGAAGCTTGTCTCGATTGGTCCACTCAGTCGATTTGACCTTCATCACATTTCAGTTTAGAGGGCAGCTGGACACAAATCAGATGGGCTTCTTTTTAGACCTTCTAGCGTGGTGACATTTAGGTCTAATTTTAATCAGATTGAATTAAAGAGCTAAAATTCAAGAAATCAATTTTGTGAATTGATTCAAAATTAAAGTTACGGTCAACTGTGGAAGTAGATGAAGTGAACAAGAACACTTCAACAGTCGTCCACTCAAACTTTGTTTAGCCCTTTTTCAAACTTTTTTATTGTATTAGATTACCCACAGTGACACCAGTATTACTATCCTGACAAAGTTTCATGACATTTCAGCCAAACCTGGGGTCACACATACACTCCACTGAACAAACAAACAAACAAACAAAACTGTTACATAGTATCTGTATCCTTCTCAAGATGATGATTACTTGTAGATGAGCGATGAATTTCATATCCATATCAGAATGGATTAAACCAGGATGAAAGCATGCAGATTCTTTCTGGAAGAATTGTTGTCCCCCGACACCCGAAGGGCAGAGGGGGACTATAGTATTGGGGTCTGTCTGTGCGTCCATCCATGCGTCGTACCGTGCATCCGTCCGACTTCGTTTCCGGATAATAACTTCTGGAAAACTGAATGGATTCTTTTCAAATTTGTTATGTGGGTACAGACAAGGCGCCAGTTCCGACCCACCAAAGTGAAATTTTCATCTGTTTCAAAAGCAAAATGTTTGATTGGCAAAATCATTATCAGGATCGCAGTACAATTGTCTTTAAAATTTATTAACAAACTAACTTAACTTGGGATTAACTGAACTCCAGGAAATATAAGATTACATTTCTCAATTCAAGTATATCAATGAAATTACCACCCAAAATCTTAGATCAGCTGAGAACAATAAGCTCTATCTTCCCAGACCCAGAACAAACTACCTAAAACAAAGTCTCAGCTATTCAGGTGCACTCATATGGAACTCCCTTGACAGTAATATTAGGGAAGCCCCTCCTCTCAATGCTTTCAAGTCCAGACTCATGAAGAAAACTATAAAACAAAGTACATGTGCATAAAAAAACCTGTCTTTACTCATACCGTCTTTTCATCTTATTGTACAACTTTAATCTCTGCCTTCTCATCTCTCTATATCATGTATATAGAATATTGTATTATTGGTTATGTATTAATATCTTTTCTCGAGGGCCTCCGGGAAGAACAGTTTTGTAAATGACAGAGTCACCCTCATTAAATAAAGCTATATATATATATATATATAATGAGAGGTGTCAGTTCCGACCCACTGTCGCCAGTTCCGATCCAGCCTCGTTTTGACATTGACCTTTGACCAGATATAAACAAATGTAATCACCAACATGATAGCTTTTTGCCAAATAGAGTCCTAGCTGGATATTTCGTTTTGCATGCCTTCATCTCATAAGTGAACATTTGGCATTAAAGAATGCGGGTTGTGGGATAATAGTGATCGTATTTGCAAGATAGATTGGACACTGAAATAACTCCGATGGCTAATAATTGTATATTCACACAAAAATGATGTTAAATCAATGGTACTTTTACTTATTTTACCATTGAACAGCAGATTAAAGAAATGAAATACTAATCATCACTGGAGTTACGAATTTACTTAGTGAGTGCTGCGTTCGCAAGACATTTTCAGGCCATGGTACGACTCCGCTTGGCCATCCATGGATGATGGTGGTTTGAAACTGGCTCCGTCAGTTGATGTCAACGATGGGGCGGGTAGCCTTCAGAGAGAAACTCTAGTGAATAAATTTATGCCAGATACGTAGTACCATATGATAATTATAAGTGAGAAACAAAACATCAAAACTTTGATCGAAAGCACTGGCAGCTAGACGACACAGTTTTTTCGTGATGGTGGGTCATGGTGTTTGTGCTTAGATCAATGTAGTCGTGTGCATGGAGTGTGTCTGCAAAGCTATCTCCTAACAAAACCAGTGAATGCATATTTTAATTTAACCATGATTTTGAGAGTTTGATCAACTTGCTTGAATGCACCAACTGTTAGCCCTCAGCCCTATGGGCTGAGGGGTCTTGTCGTTGCCATGTACGTACGTCCGTCAACATTTTATTGTCCACTGAATATCTGCAGATCTATGAAGTCGGGCCCGACCAACCTTTGGTGAGACCTTCCTGAATGTTGACTGATGACATGATTAGATTTTCAGATGGCTATGATGATTTCATGATTTTTAATTATTTTTTTTATTATTTGTTGATGGCTTAGCTTTTGCACTGTTATCTATGCCCATCGGGAACCCTTGGTTGCATGTTTCATTGTGACTTTTGAAGGTTCCCTGATACAAGAAAGCCTGGTTCATTCAAGATTCAAGATTATTATTGGATGGAACTCTCCATTTCCCATATATTCTGGGAGCTTACATGATGCTACAATTGTTCAACCTATGCACTACCCTCGGGAGGATTTCCGCACCCGTGGGGCACTAAATGTTAAAGTTTTGGACTTTTTCCTATCCACAGCTTCTCAGCCTCATGTGATATGCATGAGATGCAGTGTACATTGCTTTTTCATACACACATGCTGAATCACCTAAAATGTATTCATTTATAGTAATAACTAACAGGTTGGTGGCATTACTTTATTTCAGAATTACAAGAGGAAATAACTGGCGGGGAGTTCGCGCAGTATCGACCCCCTGTTAGGTTTGAATTTTGCGTCGCCTTAAATGAAGGACAACATTTTCTTCAATTTTGCTACATGGATTTATCCGAAAGCTTTTGCACAAACCATATTTTATTTCAGAAGTATAATATGAAATAACTGGCAGGGGAATCCCTGCAGTATCGAACCCTGTTAGTTTGAATTTCGCGTCATCTTAAATGAAGGACAACATTTTTCTTCAATTTTGCTATTAAATCATTCTACTCCACATCATATGATTTATCCTAAAGCTTTTGCACAAAACATATTTTATTTCAGAAGTATAATATGAAATAACTGGCAGGGGAATCCCTGCAGTATTTAACCCCTGGTAGTCTGAATTTCGCGTCGCCTTAAGTGAAGGACATCATTTTTCTTCAATTTTGCTGTTAAATCATTCTATTCTATATCAGATTTGTCCTAAAACTTTTGCATGAACCATATTTGTGTCCACACATTTAACTGGTACAACATAATGCTTCAATTTTTGTCACCAAACATGTTACTGTACCTTGGAAATTATTTAAAACGAGTGACTAGGAGAGCCCATTTTTAGTCTGACTGGGGCAATTTTGAACCAGTTTGCATACCTGGATATTATGCCCCCACCCCACCAATAATGACAATGGTGGGCGTGAGTCAATCAGTGTGTTTCTATGCCATTAACTTATCACACTTGTGCAATGCATAAATTGCCACTGATAAAGCTACACTTTCTTGCATCCTGTAATCCCAGCACACCACTCACGCGAAAACGAAGTCTATTATATACGGCACAGAAATCACACAAACTGTTTCCGCAGGGCTGTCTCCAGGGATTTTTTGCAGCTTCCAATCCCAAACTCCCAGTTCCTTTTCGTAATTCATTATTGAGGGTCCAACTTTTTTTAGTGAATTGCGCCAAACAGGTTTATTAACAGGAAATTCAATACCCAGCTATGCAATCGGAATGGATATTGAGGCTCCCAGAAGCTTTTTCTAGGTGTATTTCCTTCAGAAATCCTTTCAAATTGGACAACGACAACAGCACTTTCGTTTTTTGTTTCATTTGAGTTTTGGGCGCCCATACGTTTTCCGGAACTAAATTGGCTCTAGATGCAGCCCTGATCCTACTTGACTAAAACAACAGGCTGAGGGGTCCACGCACCTTTTAGGTGCTTGCCTGCAATTCATGTTTTATGATGTCGCGTGATCATGGTTGTGACAAGAAGCAATATTTTTGGAAGTGGGTCGGAACTGACACTGGATCGGAACTGGCGACGTCACTGTACCTTGCCTCAAGGTGGTGCCACCTGTGCGCCAAGTTAAAATCTCATTTCTGGACAATAACTTAAGAAAAACTGAATGGATTCTTTTCAAATTTGGTATTTGGGTACCTTGCCTCAAGATCTCGCTTGAGATTGTTTTTCACACCAATCTGCTTATAGGCGGTAGCACCTTTGGGCCAAGTTAAAATTTCATTTCCGGACAATAACTTATGAAAACCTGACCGGATTTAAAGACAAATTCGTTAATTGTGAGTACAATTGCCACTGGAACTTACCTGGGATTGCTCTCTATGCCGGGTACTGAATGTTATGGTTCCAAGTGCAAACAACCGCTCTGGTTTTCATTATCTTAGAATTAATATCAACTACATGTACATGAATATTGTTTGTTGGTTGTTTGTATGTCTGACAAATTGCTCTATTTTTAGTTCATATAGTCAGAAAAAGGAGTTTGCGTGGTGTGCTACACAGGGGGTCTGACCTGAGGATATATTCTGTGACATTTTCATCTGTCTTCTTCTGAGTGATATCCTCAGATTATCTCCTATTTTAAGCTCAAGATTACATCTATCAGAATGGCTTTCACAAATTCACATGGATTCTACAAATTTGTTGACGCTGAAGAATTTAATTGACTCGATCAATAGATATGTTGACAGCCGATGACCTTTTCGTGTGATAAGCAGAGCTAATTCAAGATCCTCTGGAGAATGAATCATGCTCATATGATACCCATGTTAGAATAGAATATATCAATTGGCCCAACATTTTATTACAGACTGAATGATTAAAGATTTAATAATATGCTTGGGTGTGTAAGGATATTCTACAGCATGCCTCCTCCCCCCACCTCATTTCCCACAGCTTTATCTTATCAGATACACTACCTGGAGTACTATTTATCATATACTGTTGTTCAAGTTAAGGGAGCTGAGGAGCAACAGGAACTTGATAATGTGATGTCTAGCACTGTAATATCACTTGTCTTTATTGCACCATGTAAGCATCCTGTCTGTGTCTTGTGTGCTGTCCTCATGCAGTGTTTTATAGGGTGGATGGATGGTGTCTGGTTCCATGATACTGCTTCAAAGATTTCTTCTTTGAAGTAGCAGGAACGCAACTTGGCTAGGTGGTGTTTAGTTGGTTCGTTGCGATATAGCTGAAATATTGTTAAAAGTGACGTTAAATTCTATTCACTCACAATCACATTGCTCATAATGGTCAATAAAATAAGCTTACAACAAGCAAAACATTTGGTGAAACTGAGATATTTTTCTGAAATAAGTGAACCATGAAAAAGCCATTAACCATTGAAATCTTCTAAAGAATCCATGGAAATTTGATAAAAAAAAATATGTCCAGATTTAATGGCCATTAAAAGCTTATGAAATTATTGAAATGTGTTCGGGTTCTCCTGGTGACACGAAACGAACAGATTGGAATTGTTATCTACAAGAACTGACCTTCCAACATTAGTCTCTGAATCAGCCGTGTTCAGCGCATCAGAATGACTCTTGTCTGCACGAGTGTCTGAATAGTAAACCAATTTGCTACCAAACCTGCTACTTTGTAGAACATTTTCATGATCTAATAATGTGAATTGTGTAGCCTACTGTTGTCAAGCTGCATTGTGGGATAGAAAGATGTAATTCTGGAAATTTGCCTTAAATTTCATTAGGAACTGAAGGTTGAAATATTGGAAAATAGTTCTTTTTTAACTACATGCGATTTACATGGTCTCTGATGTCTGGCAACATTATAAGCTCCAAAGTATTTTCATATAATAAGATTACATGAAATAGCGCTTTTTGCAATAATTTATCAGCCCTACATGTAGTCAGCAGTTATATTTGGCTTTTATAATGGAAAGAGCCCCATTTCTGAGTAGTTAAATTTCTTGTTAAATTTCAGTTATCATCATACTTCAAACATGGAACTATCGCTATTTAATGGTACTGGCATTCATGTATATTCAATTTAAAAGTGAATTAAAACTGTAGATAAAAATAGGTACTTTCATGCATATTTGGCATATTTACTGTATCATAGAGAGAAATGAAATTCAATGTCCATGAAATTCACCTGTCGGTGGATTACGCATCACTGCATACCCGCAATCTATTGTTTCAGGTTTATATTGGAAAACCCAGATCAAGAGGGACATTCTGCATCAGTTATAAACGAATCAATACATGACTGCCATCTTCACAGAATACGATTTTATTCCTTGCCAATCTATTGTATTCACATACAGCGATACTAAAGCAGTGATCCGCTCTGATACAGCTACACAAGGAGAGCACGTAATTCCGTCCATCGCCAATAATCAAGTTATTGTGGGGGTTTAGGGAATGCAAGCAACAGCTGTTAAGATTTCCACTGTGGTATTAGCAGGTATCCACGGTGGTATTAGCAGGTATAGCTCTGATATTAGATCTGTTGGAGATGTGTTTTGCTCTAGGTCTGAGATTAAAAGCCCCTTCTGTTCTACCTGCTCTCTCCCTTATGTTGCCACTTGAGGTGAATGATGACACTTTATGGCTCGCTGCCTGTTCATTTCACTGTTGTCTGTACTCGTACAAGAGTTTTCACCATGATCTCTAGGTTAATAGTGGATTTTGACAGATTCTCAGAGAATGTCCACACAAGTCTTGGTATCTAATGCTAAATAATCTTAAAGCACATGCATTTGATGTAAATTTTTGGATAATAGGCAAGAAATTGTTTGATCGCCAATGATTTTTACCCCTCAGCCATTTTGGCCTCGGGGTATTGTCATTGTCATGTACGTCCGTATGTCCATCTGTCCATTACTGCATTTTAGGCAAAACCGCCTGAGACACAGCCATCAAATTTTGTACACTTATTTATCTAGGTATAAGTCAGATGCCTTTACAGCTATATTAATTTCTAATTTTGTCATATACGCTTGAATGTAATCAACTATATCTGCAGAACTGTGTTCGATACAGCTAGTATATTTTGAAAACTCATTAACCCTTTCACCGATTAAACCCGGTGTACGGGGATAACGAGAGTGCCACCCGTACGACCATCCCCGGTTGACCGGGTTAGCTTTAAACCTGTTGGCCATCACGATGGGTACAGCACTTTTATTTTTTTGCATTCGTTTTAACGGAAACCTATCAAACACTGTATACTTCTGGAAAGTCAAAACCTTGATCAATTTGATTCTCGAAATTGTTTGTTTGTTCCGCAAAAGAAGTAAAGCAAAATTAGATGTTGAACGAAAAAAATCGGAGCGAATAATGCGTTTTTTTCCACATACCGTGTGACGGGCCTCTCGGCAGCAAGCCGCAGAAATGAAAAAAATCATCGAAAACCTCATCCTAACTCCTGTATTTTTGATGTTACACGACTGGTAAAGCGTGGTGAATATTCCCCAGACGATTAAAACTGCCAACGACAACCGGCAAAGTTTATTTCCATATTTTTACGAGTCTTGATCCACAAAGTTTGACAACCAACTTTCTATTTCGCCCAAGATGGTTGCCGCCTTCGGACGACGAGCCAATCGGTATGCGTAATTTCGCCCACGTGACCTCCATCCGCCAACAGATAAGAAGCGTGTAGACAGTGGCTGGAAAAATGGAATTACATCATTTTCAATCCAATCGTATCTTCTGTTTTATTTTTGCCATCCGTCCCAGGTCATGTGATGTACAGAAAGGGGAAAGCCCACGCTTTCGAATGAGAGGTCAAACATTGCAAATGGCCGAGTACAACTCGAGATAAACACTGTCAAATGCGATCGAAAAAAGACGATTTCTCCGTTGAATTTTGACGTTTTCAAGTCGAGAAAGCCGGGGAAAGCGCATTCTCTTGAAGTAAAACCTAATTTTGTATGCTATTTTATTTATTTTGCTATAAAACTGGAGCAAATAACACCGGAGTGTTCATTGTGGAGACGGGGTCCCTATGTTTTTCTACAAATCTCGGACGCAAACACGTTTTCTAACATTCCAAAGACAACATATACAAATTTTAACAGTTCTCAGGGAATTGATCGTCAGCAGGTCACTTTTGTCAGGGGAAATAATCGGTGAAAGGGTTAATATGGTTGTATTCTAGAAGCAAACAAAAAATTAGTCGCCTCAGCCATTATTTTACAGAGTTATGTCTCTTTTCAGGTGCAATTATCTCTGATTTTGTGAGACATGTATTTGCTTGAATGTAACCAGTTTTATATAATAAACTGTGTTTGGTACAGCAACCAAATTATGAGGAAACTTTTTATCTAGTTTGTATAGTCTAGATGCCTACAAAAACAAAATTAGTCATCTCGGCTAATATTTTATGGAGTTATGCTCCTTTCGGATGTAATCTCTGATTTTGTGATCTGTTGTTGGATGTATCTGCAGATCCCTGTTCGGTACAGCTGCTAAATTTTGGAAACCTATCTATCTAGTTGTATTCTAGAAGCCTACAAAAGAATTATTCGTTCCAGCCTTTATTTTACAGAGTTATGCCCCTTTTCTGTATATTAATCTATTTTTGTGATATATATATATTCTTGAATGTAGCTGTTATCTCTAAAAAGGACAATTGTGAGTCTCACCCTCACGTTCTGATATGTTTCCAAAACAGGAGCAATTTGTGTGACTGTTCTCACTGGTATATACAGGGGTCAAAATTTACACCTCATACCTGTCCCCGACAGGTAATCCTTGAAAGAGACCGGTAGAGAAATAATGCACCTGTCTCCAGTGAGAGATAGCCAGTAATGTTTGTTTTTGTGGTCAAAATATATCTTTGACAAAATTCATTCAAAACAGGTGCTACATGTAATAGTGCACGCAAACAGTGTCATTAATTTATTGGTAGCTTGCAACACATATAGGTTTGTCAGTAATGTTGAATTACTTGTACTTGACAATTTCAGTGATCGCATGTTCAAATAATTTGTAAAGGTACGTGAGAGGCACACTTTTTGGTCACCTGTCTCATGCGACAGGTAAATTATTTTGAGTATTTCGACCCCTCTATATACTTGTCCCTCAGCAGTGACCAGCAAGATTAATATGAAATCTCTGATATGAGAAAAGTGAAAATGGAAATCTTTGTTAATCACACACACAGGATTTTGAGCAATGTCAATCATGAAATATTTGTATGAGACAACAATATTCAGTCGAGTATTAACCCTTTCTACTTATACCAGATGCCCTGTAGATCCATAATGGCTGTAATACTCAAAACTTATCACATTTCAACACCATGTAAAAATTTTATTGCAAATTATTTACTTCAAATTTTTTTTATCAGAGAATGAAGAATTTTTACCTTCTTCGTGATGGAAAATGGAAAATTTGGCTGACAATTTGCCATTGTTTTGGCATTTTGCAATGCCTCCGAAACTGTGGGAAGAAAGTGTCTTACAATTTCATTTCTCAGATCAAAACCCACTGGGATGATGCGCTGGTCTTTTAGCCCCATCGCCATTTTGAAATGGATAAATTTCGATGAGTTTTTGTATAGAAACCTACATGCTGCTGGAACCTTCATGTGTGATTAATCAATGCAGATAAAATAGAAGTTTTGTTGTGGTTTATTTTCCTTTCTCATTTTGTTTTAGTATGTCCACAAATATTTTGGTTTTGAACCCTGTGTAAATGGCATGCTTGGGACCAGATTGTAGTGTCAGTTATGACAGGGTTCTGGTTTATCAAGGTTCAAAATACTCTAAGTATTGAGACCATGGATAATGCCGGTATTTAGAGTTGGTTGGTTTACCTAGGTGTCCATATTCGTTTTTCGCAGTGTTTTTAATAATCAAATTTAATAAGGTTAATAGTGTCATTAGGCCGGGGTGGGGGGGGGGGAGGGGGTCGTTGGGTGTGAACAACCCCATCTCAGCGCCTTACCATATATTATTTTCCTATGTTAGACAGCAGAACCCTGGGCACTCTAATAAGTCAGCATAGGAAATGATCCCCTCTTAAGAAATTTTGGTGACGCCCATGGGTTTAGGCTTCTAAAAATATGCAGGCCTTGCGTTTCGACGGGTATACGGGTATCCGATACTCGTGGAGATACCCGTTCATTCGCTTCATGGGAATCTGTTTGGATACCCGTAAAATAATGTCTGGGGAAAATTTTGTCTATCAAAAAAACCATATTCGGCTTTAATAAACGATAGTTTACCTAGAAATCATCGACCGCAGGCTTTACAAATGGCGGAAGTTCATATTTTTACGACGTCTAAGTGGGCGACGAATTATGGCAGCTGCGTGCATTCTCTTGTACTGGGCAATTTTCGTCGTATCATCTGTAGCTACGGGCATTTACACAAACAACCGTGCATAGGAGAATGCAATTGCAGAAACTATCGTGTTATGGTCGATGTTTACAAACGGTAAACATGGAGGACACGAGAGGGCTTGATTCCAATCTGCTTGAAAATGTCGAAAGGAAAGACAATATCTGTACAGGCTTACAACGGATGGCCAGATAATGTAAAGGATGGTTTTGTCTTCATACAGAACGATGAAAACACGAAATTAACTCATTATAATCCCTGAAGTTAGTGCTGTGGTGAACTTCTTAAATGTGTGTTCATTGGAATTGTTCGTAATTTCTTGACTTACATCACTCAATTTTAAGTTCATATTGTGTGTTTGTTCAATTCATCAACATATTTAAGTTATATGCTAGGTGTCATGAAGATGGTATTACTATATATGCAGCACTTAAGTATAAACATTCGTAATGAATGAAGTTGGAAGCTGAGCTGGTGACCCGTGACATTCATAGTGAGAGACAGAGCTATTTTTTAGTCCATAATGAGAATATAATCAAGGTCCATAACCTTAAATCGAAAATTTTCAAGTGACTCCAAATTACAGCTCCAAATTAAATTAATTCAAGGAGACAATCCTTGACACAATTTCATAAATCATGCTGCATGTTATTGTGGTTGCTCAAGAGAAAGTTTATCCACTCATCCTATCACAGTAAAATTGACAGTTGATTGAACGGTCAAATATCAGCTCAGTGAATCGAATGGCTACACAGCGGTGGGGAACAACATGATGTGAGAATCAATTATCCTATTAACAACAGTAAACATGAAAAGAGTACATAAATGTTTATTCCACTTTAATCTCCACACTTCAATTTTTCGTCACTTCAGTGGATACTGGTAGATACCCGTAAACTGAAATTGCGGGTATCCGTTTGGATACCCGTGAATTTCGACGAAAAGCAAGGCCTGATATGTTTATGCATGTTTCTATTCTGTGACATGAATAATTTACTTCTGAAAAAAGTTTTGCTCAGAAATAGAATAATATCAGGCCTTCAAGTGCCTCCTATTTTTCATTCCTATATTTTTCTATATTTTACTAAAAACCTCCTATATTTCCTATATTTTGACTTTTTCTCATGAAAACTTTCATCAATGCTCTGTAATGAGTCAAACTGACATGAGAGAATACAATTTTTCGCCTCGCTTCACTCGGCAAATATGAAAACATTTCAATCTCTCTATGCTGAAGCAAACAACAGAACAGGTGACCTGAAAGACCGCCACTATGACCACATTCAGTGAAAGTAATTTGATTAAACATCAGAAAACTACCAAGTTTGGAACACATAATGTACTAGTCTTACACACACCTGTCTTACAGTACACTCCTTTATTTCCTATATTTTATTCAGAAAATTTCTATATTTCTCCTATATTTTTGCAATATTTCCTCCTATATTTTCTCCTATATTTTCACTGTGAGCCACTTGCAGGCCTGTAATATAGTCAATCAAAGAATTCAAAAAAATGTTTGTGGGGAAATGACCCCCTCATAAGAATTTTTGACGCCCATGGGTTTAGGCTTCTGAAAAATATGTTTATGCGTGTTTCTATTCTGCGACATTAATAATATACTTCTGGAAAAAGTTTTGCTCAGAAATACAATAATATGGACAATCAAAGGATTCAAAAAAAATGTTTGTGGGGTACGCGCGCGTGTAGACACTGATCAGTGCCTAGCATTGACAATACCGCAAAAATTGGAAAATAGGTCTCGAAGTGGCTTCCAAAACGGAACAACTTTGAAAAGTTTATTATCTTGAAGTTAAGTTCTCTCCGGGTACTCCGGCTTCCTCCACCAACCAAACTGACTGTCACCATATGAGTGAAACAAACTTGAGTGTGATATTAAGCCAAATTCCCTCCCTCCTCTTGAAGTTAAATTGTAAACTGAAGACATCACCAGTATAAATGGCTACAAAGAAAGAAAATCCAACATTGCGAATGCAATCGAATGACTCGCTGCCTAACCTCTGTGTCACATATGAGCAAAAACATCGTTTTTTGTCTCCTACGGGAAAGATTCTGATCTCAGGATAGTCCTAGATTGTGATTGCATTGGTTTCACTGTCTGCTATATGTTAACAAATTGATATATTTATGGGAGCAAAAGTTCCAAGGACGTTAAAGAGCTGATCAGTGTTCTCTATTTTGATTGTGTCCAGACATACCAGATGTATATATGTAGATGAAATCCTCTGGCAGATGAATTCTGAGAGGAAATCTTCTTGATCCAAGTGAGATTACAAAGCAGTAGACATTTCATTGCTTTGATTTCCGTGTTCTTGAGGTGCTGTATTGTCCGACGAGATTTATTCTCGGATGGAATATCTGATAGGGTGATGGCCCAGAGTTCGGATGGCTTGTGGCAGACAAGAATGTATACACCATTGTGATGGCGAGATCATGCTATTTACGTAATGATTGGATCCAAGGCCAGCTAAGTGATTATTCTCATAACCGTTGTGGCGGCAGTATATATATACTCTCTAAAATATGTCAAACTTGTTCCCACAGCTACTTGTAACCTGAAAGTGCTTGACTATTCTTCAGTCTCGAAGCTGTGACGATGAAGAAGCAGGAAATGGCCCCGAAATGTCTGATTTTTTAGGGCTTCCATCTACAGTTTTTTGAACAGTGAGTTTCAGATTTTGTTTCCTTCTCTCACATCCATGCATGCTCCATTTACGGTAATCTATTCTCGAGAGGTTGAAGCCTAAGTGGAATTTCTCATGTCTTGATCTATTCTGAAAGCCTGGAACCAGAATTCTCCTGCCAGACACACCGGGGCCTTGCAGCTGTGAAATAACAATTGGAAGAAATACTGCTGAAAGTGGAGCTGTATTTATGGTGTTTTTTGTTGCAACTACCAGAAATATATCCTGTATACAAGTTTGTCGATGCAAATTGGACAGCATTGGCATTGTCAAGGTTCTTCTGTAATGAATGGCCAATTATAACCAACTTAGAGAAGAAAAGCAACTCCAGTAGGGATGACAATTTCATTCTGTATATTTCGCTATTACTTATAGCATATCCAGCAGTGAACAAAGTTACAAACAGCTCTATAGGTGCAGTATATATACAAGGCATAATGTGATCCTAGCCAATACACATTTTTTTGGATATGCTGCCCCCAAGTGGGTGAGCAGCATTGGCTAAGATCACATTATGCCTTGTATATATATACTGCACCTATAGAGCTGTTTGTAACTTTGTTCACTGCTGAAGATGCTATAAGTAATAGCGAAATATGCAGAATGAAATTGTCATCCCTACTGGAGTTGCTTTTCTTCTCTATTATTGGAAAATCATCAGTGGTTCCAATGGATAACCAACTTATTCATTCAGTTCAATGATATTTTCTGAAATCCAAATTTAGGTAGGTTGGAAATAAAGTCCAAATTTGACTTTTCCACCAGATAGGTTGAAATGTTGGCAGTTGATGAGAGCTGATTTAAGACATCATTTACGTAATGTGTCCATCATGTATATGTATAACGACCAGTTTCTTGATTTGCCTGGATAATTGTGTATAACTCACAAGAAAAGAAAGTTTCTTGGAGCACAATTAAGCCAACATCTCATTTCACAACAGAAACAGAAAATGACACCTCTTGTTTATTATGTCACACTCGGTGCCACAAAATGAACATAAACATGCTTCGAGGCAATTGTGTAATTGTTTTTGCCCGCAGATTCACCTGGTGAATATGAGATCTCCTATCGTAAATCAGCCAGCCAGATCCACTTAGGAATGCTGGTGATAACCAAATGTGCTCTCTAATGTGTTTACAACCCTTTCCCCCTTTCTTAAAAGATTGCTTTTCGCAGTTATGTCTCCATAATTACAAGGGAACTGAGTGACACTGACCTGGTTAAAATGGTTCCTAACTGGAAAAATGAGACCGTTTTCTCATATGATAATCTAGCTGTAAACACAATGCGGGATAACGTGCTGGGATAATTCATGCTGGGATAGTTCGCTCTGTGTTGTTGATATTTTGAACTACTGATTAAAGTGACGATTTAGATTATATGGGAAAAAGGAATCCCATATTAACTTGATCGAGGGGTGGAAATTTTCACTCGTGAGAAGGAAAGTACATCCCAACTCTGGCAGCTTGGTTGGGATATATCTTCCTTCTCTCGAAGGCCGTCCATCGCTGAGTGGTTTAAGGCGCATCGCTGGTGATCGCTATAGTCTCGCACTGCTTGGCATGCAAATGTATCGCAAACTAATCTGTATCTGCCAGGTACTATTTGTGAGTAATACTGATTCGAATGATTGTATGTGCAGATTCCACAGCAAAGGGGACAATTTACTCCCCCCCCCCCCCAAAAAAAAGAAGAAAAAAAAAAAAATCAAAAATATATGTTTATAGGTTTATTGATACTTGTAGATCAGGAAAACAATTTCATCACGGACCAGAGGACGACGAGTTCATTGTTGCTAATGTTACTTTGATGGAACTGGTTAGATGAAAGGTATAGCGAGTTTGCGATCTAATTGTATCACCATGATCTATCTATCATAATGAATAGTGCTGATTAGCTCAAGCTGCTGCTGCTCTCATCTCCTCTATTAGGCTGAAAATAATGAGTCTAGGACCTGTAATATCCCTTTCCAGTATCTAATGTTGCTAGTAATGTTACTTTGATGGAAACTTTCAGATCACTCTCTGAAAAAAAAGTGAACACTTAACTATTTGACGATTAAGTATTTGATTTTGATTTTGGAAATAGGGAATATATTGTCTGATTAAAGCTATAATCTAAATTGCATAGATTCACAATTGATAATCTCATCTATTTAGCATTGATTTGAACTGATAAATTGCACGAAATTTTAATTGCTAATTCGCTTCTAAATATACGATTGGATGATAAAGTATTAGTGTTGCCGTTTCTCAAATCAAAAGTCCGAAAATTGTTTTGTGAATCTACGCTACCTAGCTGAGATTATCAAGTGCGAATGTACACTATTTAGCTTAGATTATAACTTTCTAATTACACAATATATTCTCTTTCTCAAATGAAAAGTCCGAAAATTGTTTTGTGAATCTACGCTACCTAGCTGAGATTATCAAGTGCGAATCTATGCAATAAATTTGTTTTAACATTCTGTTTGTTTGATATATTTTATCAAACTGTAAAGGTTTGTGTGGTTGCTAATTTCACCCATATGGAGGACAAATGTCACATTAGCAACAAAGGGCATTAACTCAACAAAATTACATCGAAAAGAATTAATTGTGCCATATCTGACACATCAAAATCACTACTGAGATTGATTTTATGCACAAAATATGACCTGTCACATGGTCCTGCAATAAATAGTTATCATTTGTACTTCAGCAGAAGTTTCATTGCTGGGAGTTGTCCTTCATGGGAGTTGTCCTTCATGGGAGTTGTCCTTCAAACAATGTTACATTAGCACATCAAATTACCCCCAAAACACAATGTGTCAGTGACCATTTTTATTGAGCCCATAGCTTTAGCTGCGGAAAGTTCGATATAGGTGCCACAATGATGTCCACCTGCCATCTGTCTATCTGTCTATCTGCGGGACCAAGTAAATCATGTTAGAGTTTTGGACTTCGAAATTTTTCCCTCAGGACCAAGTAAATGTTAAAGTTTGATGCTAACGCCTGCCCAACTGCCAAACCCTCATATTTCAGATGCTTACATCCGGCTACACTTATTGAACCCATCCACTACCCTCGGGGAGCATGTTCCCATCCCTGGCACCCCAGGACCAAGTAAATGTTAAAGTTTTGGACTTTTTTTCCTGTCCACATCTCCTCAGTCTCACCTATGTCTCCTAAACTAAGGCCAGCCCGACCCCCCGAACTTTCATATATTCCAAATGCTTACAAATTACTGAACCCATCCACTACCCTCGGGGAGCATGTCCCCATCCCTGGGGCACTGAGCCCCACCCGATATCTCCTAAACTAAGCCTTTCCCGAAGCCTTACCCTCATATAGTTTGAGAGCTCAGATTATGCTGTACACTTATTCAACCCATCCACTACCCCCGGGAGCATGTCCCCACCCTGGCTTCGAGCCCCAAACTGTATCTTCTAAACTAAGCCTCACCCGACCCCATACCATCATATTTTCCCGCAGCTTACATGATCCTAGACACTTATTCAACCCATGCGCTACCCATGGAAGCATGTCCCACGCTCGGGGCACCATGCACGCCCCACTATCCATCTCCTAAACTAAGCTTCACCCGACTCCATATGGTCATATTTTCCTGGAGCTTACATCATGCTACACTTATTCAATCATATTTCCATTTCTAACTTTATATCTCTTATATGCGATACTAACGTACATTGTATTATTAGGTATCAGATGCAGTGTACATTGTATATACAGGCATACATACCAAATCGCCTACCTAGAGTATTATCCTTTATAGTACATGTGTTTACTGATAGTTTGATGACATTATTTTATTTCAGAAGTACAATATCAAAATAACCGAACCCCTGTTAGTTCCTAATTTTGTGTTGCCTTAAATGAAGGACACCATTTCCTTCAATTTGCTATAAAATTCTGGTTTACCCTAAAGCTTTTGTACGAACCATATTTCTGTCCACACATTGAACTCGCTATATTGATTAAAACTTTAAAGTTTAAAGTTTTAATCAGTTTGTGATCTCTCAGTCTTTACCAGTGCACATGATTATGTAGCATTACAGTATGATTGGACACAGTTGCCATTATATTCTTTTATTTGCATACAAATGTGAGGGTTTACCAGTCCTGGTGTCTCATCGCATACTGGAAATGATAGCTTTACTCCAAGTATTGCGTTGTTAATAGCTTTGTCAGAAACAGGATTGTTTGTTCGCCTAGCTATCATCACACAAAGTTACACCAAGAACGTGCTCCAAATTGCACACCTATTGTTCCTAACTATACATGTACATGTATTCATCAGATCTACGCAATGAGATGTTTAAGCTTACTTTGAAAAAGAAATGTAATCTTTATTGTCCCCCGCTACTTAGTAGGGGGGGATATTAGAAACACCGGTGTCCGTAATTCCGTAATTCCGTAAGATTTTCTTGTCCGGACAATAACTCGTGAACGATTTAACCGATCAACTTCAAACTTGGGGTGTGCCTTGACATTGGTGAGAGGACGGTTGGGATTGTTTTTCAGCAATGTGCGTAATCCAATATGGCCGCCGTCAGCCATTTTGGATTATAAGCAGTACGATCTTAGATTTTCTTGTCCGGACAATAACTCGTGAACGATTTAACCGATCAACTTCAAACTTGGGGTGTGCCTTGACATTGGTGAGAGGACGGTTGGGATTGTTTTTCAGCAATGTGCGTAATCAAATATGGCCGCCGTCAGCCATTTTGGATTATAAGCAGTTCGATCTTAGATTTTCTTGTCTGGACAATAACTCATGAGCGATTTAACCGATCAACTTCAAACTTTGTGTGTGCCTTGACATTGGTGAGAGGACGGTTGTGATTGTTTTTCAGCAATGTGCGTAATCTAATATGGCCGCCGTCAGCCATATTGGATTATAAGCAGTTGGATCTTGTCCGGACAACAACTCGAGAACGATTCAACCGATCTACTTCATATGTGGGGAGTACCTTGACATTGTTGAGAGGAGGATTAGGATTGTTTTTCAAGGACGTGCTTGATCCAATATGGCCACCATCAGTCATACTGGATTTCATTGGATTTTAAGCAGTTTGATCTTGTCCGGAGAATAACTGGAGTATGATTCAACTGATCTACTTCAAACTTGGGGAGTGCCTTGACATCGGTGAGAGGACGGTTTGGATTTTTTTTCAGCGATGTGCATAATCCAATATGGCCACCGTCAGCCATATTGGATTATAAGCAGTTCGATCTTAGATTTTCTTGTCCGGACAATAACTCGTGAACGATTTAATCGATCAACTTTAGATTTGGGGTGTGCCTTGACATTGGTGAGAGGACGGTTGGGATTGTTTTCCAGCAATGTGCGTAATCTAATATGGCCGCCGTCAGCCATATTGGATTGTAAGCAGTTGAATCTTGTCTGGACAATAACTCGAGAACGATTCAACCGATCTACTTCATACCTGGGGAGTGCCTTGACATTGTTGAGAGGATTAGGATTGTTTTTCAAGGACGTGCTTAATCCAATATGGCCACCATCGGCCATACTGGATTTCATTGGATTTTAAGCAGTTTGATCTTGTCCGGATAATAGCTGGAGTACGATTCAACTGATCTACTTCAAACTTGGGGAGTCCCTTGACCTTAGTGACAGAACAGTCATGTATTATGTTTTATGGATGTGCATAATCCAATATGGGTGCCATCTGCTGTATTAGATTATGTTAAGCTCATCAGCGATATCTCCATTTTCAAATCATACTCTTATCAATGATATGAGATATCATCGACCCCAAAAAATCGACCATAGAGGTCCATGGCCCCCGCAGCAGCAGCGCCAGTTATGGTGGATGTAATCCACCATAACTGGTGCTGCTAGCGGGGGACATGGACCTCTATGGTCGATTTTTTGAAGTTATAATATAGTTCCTCCTTCAATCCAACCTCAACATCACTGACATAGAAATGATATTTTTTAATAAATGTATTGTTATTTTGAATGATGTGCATTGCAAATGATGTGCAACCTCAAATGATGTGCCACCCTGAAGGGCTCAATCTTTTTGCGAAGCTGCATGTTCTTGATATATGTGATAAACAACAAGACACTTACTTATACTTAGAAGTCCTATCTTTAAATGATAATGGATTTTTTTTTATATCCCGTGAAAATGTTATTTACACTGGACGTGTCTCATTTGCCATGGAATCTGTGCATGTGAACCTTTGGGATTACATATACCACGAAACTTGATGTAGATAACATCAAATCTGTTGTGTGGCCTCTCTGGTTTGATAAAATATTAACTACCTCTTGTCTCGACAGAATTGGAAAGTTGCCATATCTGGCACCAGAGAATTTTGTCACACTTTTGCCCCTTTAACATTGACCTGTTCAGTACGTGCAATACAGGTGGTAAAATGATCGACTACATGTACTGGAAATCAATGACACATCATAGCAATGTGTGGTGCTGTCAAAGCAGGGGGAATTTTCCAGCAAAGTGTTTGAGATCCTGGAATAAATATATCTTTAATACATTATATAATTTTGGTGCTATCGCAAGAAGTTCTAATAGGTATGAGATGATTTGAATCTGCTTCTCTTTCACAGTTGATGTAATTCCCCCAAGCGGCAATTAAAATGATCTAACTTAATTCACTCTCCATGTATGTTCTAAGAGCTGCTAATTGGTGTGTGACGAGATTGTATTCCCACAGTTAGAGCTACATGTAGTCGATTTCTTTGTTCTGAGCTTGGCAGATGGAAATTTCTTTGTACATTTGAAGCTTTGTTCTTTACTCGGGTCTCAAATCAAATAATCCATGGATACAGTATGACAAATGTCACTCAGCTACATCAATACTTTTGAAGGGGTTGAAGCCATAGTGAGCTGTATAGCTCTTTGATTACCTCAGGCATGGGCTGCTCATTGAATTCTGCTGATTCAGTATTTATCTAATCAGGCCTAGGGCCTTGCCACACCGGAACCGTTTGGCAGGAACCTTGTTTCCTGCTATCATGGTATCACATCGCACGGAATGCTCTTGTTGAAGTGAGATTTGGTTAGCTATGCCTTCGAGTACTCAGAATGTTGGGCATGTTGGTATAACAATAAGATAAATATCATTCATAGATGTTTTACATAATGGGATTGTTCAGCTATTTTACTGACAGTGTGATTAAAACATTAAAACCAGCTTAACAAAATCAATCGGGGCATTACATACAGATTAATATTTGATGTGATGCATGTAACTAAACAACCTGTTCAGCCTGAATTTACAAGTACAAGGAAACTACATAAATATGGATGCAATTAAGGAAGTTATCCATAGCCATAGTGATGAGTCGGGGGAACCTCCAGGAAGTCAGCTGACCACAAGCCATAGTGATGCGTCAAATGGGTACACCTCGAGGAAGTGAGGTGACCACAAGTCAAAGTGATGAGTCAGATGGGTACACCTCGAGGAAGTGAGGTGACCACAAGTCAAAGTGATGAGTCAGATGGGTACACCTCGAGGAAGTGAGGTGACCACAAGTCAAAGTGATGAGTCAGATGGGTACACCTCGAGAAAGTGAGGTGACCACAAGCCATAGTGATGAGTCAGATGGGTACACCTCGAGGAAGTAAGGTGACCACAAGTCATAGTGATGAGTCAGATGGGTACACCTCGAGGAAGTGAGGTGACCACAAGCCATAGTGATGAGTCAGATGGGTACACCTCGAGGAAGTGAGGTGACCACAAGCCATAGTGATGAGTCAGATGGGTACACCTCGAGGAAGTGAGGTGACCACAAGTCATAGTGATGAGTCAGATGGGTACACCTCGAGGAAGTGAGGTGACCACAAGCCATAGTGATGAGTCAGATGGGTACACCTCAAGGAAGTGAGGTGACCACAAGTCATAGTGATGAGTCAGATGGGTACACCTTGAGGAAGTGAGGTGACCACAAGCCATAGTGATGAGTCAGATGGGTACACCTCGAGGAAGTGAGGTGACCACAAGCCATAGTGATGAGTCAGATGGGTACACCTCGAGGAAGTGAGGTGACCACAAGCCATAGTGATGAGTCAGATGGGTACACCTCGAGGAAGTGAGGTGACCACAAGCCATAGTGATGAGTCAGATGGGTACACCTTGAGGAAGTAAGGTGACCACAAGTCCAAGTGATGAGTCAGATGGGTACACCTTGAGGAAGTGAGGTGACCTCAAGTCATAGTGATGAGTCAGATGGGTACACCTCAAGGAAGTGAGGTGACCACAAGCCATAGTGATGAGTCAGATGGGTACACCTCGAGGAAGTGAGGTGACCACAAGCCATAGTGATGAATCAGATGGGTACACCTTGTGGAAGTAAGGTGACCACAAGTCATAGTGATGAGTCAGATGGGCACACCTCGAGGAAGTGAGGTGACCACAAGCCATAGTGATGAGTCCGATGGGTACACCTCGAGGAAGTGAGGTGACCACAAGTCATAGTGATGAGTCGGATGGGTACACCTCAAGGAAGTGAGGTGACCACAAGCCATAGTGATGAGTCAGATGGGTACACCTTGAGGAAGTAAGGTGACCACAAGTCATAGTGATGAGTCAGATGGGTACACCTCAAGGAAGTGAGGTGACCACAAGTCCAAGTGATGAGTTAGATGGGTACACCTTGAGGAAGTGAGGTGACCACAAGTCATAGTGATGAGTCAGATGGGTACACCTTGAGGAAGTGAGGTGATCACAAGTCATAGTGATGAGTCAGATGGGTACACCTCGAGAAAGTGAGGTGACCACAAGCCATAGTGATGAGTCAGATGGGTACACCTTGAGGAAGTAAGGTGACCACAAGTCCAAGTGATGAGTCAGATGGGTACACCTTGAGGAAGTGAGGTGACCACAAGTCATAGTGATGAGTCAGATGGGTACACCTCAAGGAAGTGAGGTGACCACAAGCCATAGTGATGAGTCAGATGGGTACACCTCGAGGAAGTGAGGTGACCACAAGCCATAGTGATGAGTCAGATGGGTACACCTCAAGGAAGTAAGGTGACCACAAGTCATAGTGATGAGTCAAGATGGGTACACCTCGAGGAAGTGAGGTGACCACAAGTCATAGTGATGAGTCAGATGGGTACACCTCGAGGAAGTGAGGTGATCACAAGTCATAGTGATGAGTCAGATGGGTACACCTCAAGGAAGTGAGGTGACCACAAGCCATAGTGATGAGTCAGATGGGTACACCTCGAGGAAGTGAGGTGACCACAAGTCATAGTGATGAGTCAGATGGGTACACCTCAAGGAAGTGAGGTGACCACAAGTCATAGTGATGAGTCAGATGGGTACACCTCAAGGAAGTGAGGTGACCACAAGTCATAGTGATGAGTCAGATGGGTACACCTCGAGAAAGTGAGGTGACCACAAGTCATAGTGATGAGTCAGATGGGTACACCTCAAGGAAGTGAGGTGATCACAAGTCATAGTGATGAGTCAGATGGGTAAACCTCGAGAAAGTGAGGTGACCACAAGCCATAGTGATGAGTCAGGGGACACCTCAAAGTGAGGCAACAGCCAAATTGATGAGTCAGGGGACACCTCGAGGAAGTTAGGTAATCACAAGCCATAGTGATGAGTCAGGGAAACCTCGAGGAAGTGAGGTGATTACAAGCCATATTGATGAGTCAGATGGGTACACCTCGAGGAAGTGAGGCGACCACAAGCCAAAGTGATCAGTCGGGGGACACCTCGATGAAGTGAGGTGACCACAAGCCAAAGTGATCAGTCAGAGGATACCTCTGGGAAGTGAAGCAACAGCCAAAGTGATGAGTCAGGGGACATCTTGAGGAAGTGAGGCGACCACAAGCCAAAGTGATGAGTCAGATGGGTACACCTCGAGGAAGTGAGGCAACAGCCAAAGTGATGAGTCAGGGGACACCTTGAGGAAGTGAGGTGACCACAAGGCAAAGTGATGAGTCAGATGGGTACACCCCGAGGAAGTGAGGTGACCACAAGCCAAAGTGATGAGTCAGATGGGTACACCTCGAGGAAGTGAGGCATCCACAAGCCAAAGTGATATCAGTCGGGGACACCTCTGGGAAGTGAGGCAACAGCCAAAGTGATGAGTCAGGGGACATCTTGAGGAAGTGAGGAGACCACAAGCCAAAGTGATGAGTCAGGGGACACCTCGAGGAAGTGATGCAATAGCCATAGTTAGCCCCCCACACTTTTTGAGACTGCAATGTTATAAGTCCTGTTACACCAGTCCAACATTTAACATGGGCGGTATAGAGTTCAGCCCCCTCACTTTCAAATGTGCTCCGCGGCTTCCATGTAGTTTCAAATGATGTAATGAATATTATGTGAAATATATTTTCTTGTTGTTTTTTATTCATGTACTTCAGATAATCATAATCTATATTTTGAGTAGGTGACAATTAGGAATTCTCGAAAAATAGGAATTTCATGCCAAATATCCCACAGATAGCACCATGAATATATCACATTTACCAATTCATTCATTTTACTGAAGAATTAGGAAAAGTGTTCAATTTTAACCCTATGTTTACATCTAAATACATGTAGATGTGGACTAAGGCAAGCTCTGTTTACCACACAGGTGGCCTATTATGCATGTCTTAATATTTGTCAAAGGACCTGGCACAGTTTAATGAGATTTTGGCTCCATGAGGTGCGGTTTTAAGTTTTAAAATGAAATATCACGTAGGGTAGATATATTTCATTTAGCGTAAACTATATTATCTTTTCTTATGCTCTGAATATTTTGTTTGGCCCTGCGTCTTATGTTCTTTTAATAACAGCATCTTGAAGTAGTGGATTTGTGCAAAACCATCTATTTCGAGGATTTGTGTAAAATCCTCTATTTTGAGGTAAAAACAGCACACTTTTCTCTCTGTAAACATATGAAGCCAGTTCAGAACCAAAATCGTGTTTGGGCAACAAGCTATTGACACGGTCAATATTTCGGGGTTAAATTTATCTTGGTTCTCGACTGGCTTGCATATGTTTACGGAGAAAAGTGTGCTGTTTTTACCTCAAAATAGAGGATTTTACACAAATCCACTACTTCAAGATGCTTTTATTATTAAACCTTGAAACTCGGAGCCTGGAAAATACTCAGAGAATAAGAATTATTGGTTCTTATTATGATCTATTGTAAGATTACCGTACTCAACAATGAGTATTTGATAAATGATGCAAAAAATCACCTTCCAGACTGAAGTATAAATCAACAATTGTTTTTTAATTAGAAAATCCTTGTAGCCCACATGTGCTTGCATGACCATAATGATTAAGTCGCTGTTCTCAAGATTTTTTTACTGTCTATAAGCAAGATAACCACTGTCCATTAATTTGATGAAAAAATATGTTTTCTCATTTGTCTAACATTTTCCATCAATTTTGTTCCTATATTTGGTCTGTTTACCCACTAATCTGTGCCCCACTGGTACGTAGCTGAGAGATCAAGTTGCTTATAATTAATCAAGTTTAATGTTTTTCATGGGAAAAGATTGATAGCTCATTCACACTGTGAAAACAGAAGAGGGGAGAGAAGTGGTGCTTTGACCTGATTTTTTTCCATGAATTTAATCTGATATAGGTGTATATTTCTATATTTCCATGCAATGTGATAGAGAAATTAATTGTGGAATAAAGGACCAAAGCAGGTTGAACATTTCCGTGTTTTGCATGGTGAGAAGTGGAGATAGATGGTTTAATGTCACACTCAAGGTTGTTTAACATGTCTAGTCTTTATGATATAATGATCACGCTTTTCATCAACTCTATCCGTCACCAAATCTGTCTGTTCAGCTATACTGAACTGGTAATGATTGAAGAGGGAAATAAAGTGCTGTACCCGCCGGTACCGGACAGTAAAAGAAAATGGAGATTCCACAGATTTGTGACTTACAACAATGTAATAGATAAATCAGAACACAGCCTTTCTAAGTTGGGGTACTAAACCTCCAGACAGGCAGCCCTACTGGTCCCAGAAATGCTTGTTAAAATTGGCCAATCAGAACTGTCCTCTCACCCGAGGTGTCCGTTACTTGTCTGACCCACTTTGTGGGACAGACACACTGTGGCCCCAGAATGATTGGGGTCAGATTGTTGGCTGACTTAACTCAAAATATTATATGCAGACATATATTATACCGGTACTATAGTATTACAGATGGAAGAATAAAGCAGACACATGATGCAACAGGGCATCCAAATCAAAATACTGCTTTGATAATGCATACATAGAAATCCCATGCAGTTAATTTCTGAGATAATCTGGCTCATGTCCAATATCGGACAGATAATTGCACGCCACCGGTACATTGAAATCCCATGCAGGGTCATGTTTTGAAATAATTTTGGAAAGCCAACAGATGGGCATGTGCTCATTGTAGGATATTTTTGATTAATGCTGAGGTTATTAAATAATTCATCGTACCTGTAAAGCTTGTATTGATGAGGATCTACCTTATCCTGAGATAGTTCTCTTTTGGAATCATCCAGTTATATCCCTGGGCAGAATTCCACGGGAAATCCATTTCTCAAGTTCAGACGGGCAGTGCTGAGGTTTCTCATGTAATCCCATTCTCTATTAATTATAGAAGGGTTTGAGCTGTAGGTTCACACCTAAGTAAGAACATGCTTCCTGCTTTATAGATTATTGATGATTGGCTTATTTGTCTCTGTGATGACAGAATTAATGAGCTCTTCATAGTGAAGAGGGGAAGAATGATGGTCACCCAGTTGTGGAGGCCTTCCGAGCTCTCCGATAAGGGATTTGGCTGGAGGCAACATTAGTTCAGGATGTAGTATATTCTTGAGGACCCGTGAGATAAACCGTGGTTGCATGCATAGTTCCTCTCTCTCTTTGTTCTATATGACAATATAGACTTATTCTGTTGAATTATTGAATATATCAGTGTGGCTGACTGACTAAATATATATATAATTATTCTCTATCAGAAATGAAATGACATGAAACAGCAGTTACTGGTGATGTCTCAAATAATAACCCTGATAAATTCATTGGATGATCAAGAGTGAACAATTCTGTGATATTCACAATCTAATATTGTGATATTCAGTCTTTGATTGTGATATTCACTGTCTTATATTGCCATATCGTCAATTCCACGAAATCTTTAATCAAAATGTAATTCCGTAACATAATTCAAAATTTTGGTTATGTCATTCGTGGACAATTTTGCTGATCAGTCATTATCGCTTTCACATTTAATCGAATATACGTGCATTGTCGGGTACATGACAACAGAATTCATGTGTTTCGGGCTGTCCGCAGAATTTTTTAGACCGGATAAATTCGAAACTTGTAAAATAGAAAAAATCGCAACTCCTTAAAACATGGACCAAAATGTAATTCCGTAACGCGGGTTCGCTTAACCACATTTATCACTTTGAAACTTTACTTGATGGAAATTCGAATAAAATCAGAAATTAAATGAGAAACATTCGACTTTTGATGGAATAGATATGTAACCGACACGTATTCATAAGGAGGTTACTTCACTGTAATTCCGTCACACGGTATTTGAATATCACGTGATCAGGTAGAAAAGAAGTGTATTTCCATTTTTTTTTCTCTCATCCTCAGGGTTTCATACACGTCGTGTTTTGCCACCGGTATTCAGTGGCAAAATTGAGCTAAAAACTCAATTCATGCCATAAAAAACTGAAGTTTATATGTTTACTAAGAAAAATATTCAATTTTTGAACTGAAAACTCAATTCCGGTAAAAGCTGGAACACGTAATTCAAGCAAAGAATGGCGAAAAAACAGACGTCGACTCACGCCAAAAGGGGATTTTCCAAATTCAGCCGAAAATCAGTCTTCGGACATTTCCGTTTCCGACTTCACGTTCGTCAGTGAATCGATTCTGAAATATTCCTCGGAATACCCACGCTGCGACGTGAGAGTCGTCCAAGTCTATACAGCTAAGTGACAATTTCTCGGTGATAGTCAGAAAATATCGGCCCGAAAATATTGCACGTCGACCTCCGCTCGGACAGTGCAGATTATCTTTTTTTCCATCTTCCCCCGCAGTTCTGACGCATCACACCGGAGTCTACACGCAGAGTATATGAAGCAGCAGTATTGCAGGTAGTCCGAGGAATATATCGGTTGTCGACCTCCGGCACAAGATCGGATCAGAAGATTTTTCCTCACTGCTTGCTCAATGCATAATTTCCAAATTCGACGTTGAGTACGTGAAAGCAACTTTTAAAAGTTTGCCAAGGGAGAATGATAGATCTTTATATGAGATATTACCAACATTAATAGCTTAATCCTGCTGTATATTCTTAATCCGTTATTTTCTCGTACCAACGCACGTGTCACGCCAACACACCTGTTGTTGTTGTTGTAAAGTTCCGTGGACGGAGTTGTAATAAATTAATTGGAGTAATTTTGGCTGCGAGATTCTAAAACTAAAATGGACAAACTGTCAATTCAAGAATCATAAATGGAGTGAATAAAATCCAAGAGATAAACTGATATTAACAGTCTGTGGGTGAAACCATTCTGTTCACTTCAACTCGAAGCTTTCATTCATAATTTCAGTAAATGTCACAGGGGCTAATTCTCATACTGGTTTACTGATTTCAAATAGTGGCCTGAAAAATAATTTGATGACAATGGTGGGATATTTTTCAGCAAGTCTTGGATATTAAAGGTTTTTACCCCTCGGCCAACTTTGGCCTAGGGGTATTGTCGTCATATGTTAAAAATTTTGAGGGCTCCCGATTGCTGCTCAGCCCGGGTAATCAGCGAGGCTGTTCCCACGAGTTTTCGAACTGTAAACATTTGATTTTCTTCCACAGATTACGGGGAACAAAAAAATTCCCAAAAAATATTTCTTAAAAAGTTTTAAGTCGCGGGGATATTGTTGGGTCGGTCGGGTTACCCCAAACAAACACCTTTTTACCCCTCAGCCCATAGGGCTGTGGGGTCTTGTCGTTGCCATGTACGTACGTCCATCCGTCCGTCCCAGCGTGTGTCCGTCCGTCCCCTGTGTCCGGTCTATATCTGGGACAGTTTTCTATCTACAGCTCTAATTTTTGGTGAGTGGATACCCTACGGGGAGACGATGTGTCGCGTACCAAAATGAAGGTCAAGGTCAGAGGTCAAAGGTCACTGGCCTGAAAAACAGGAAATCACTGAAGGGTTCGTGTCCGGTCTATATCTGTGAACGTTTTTTATCCACAGTTGCAATTTTTTGTGAGTGGATACGCTAGGTGGAGACGATGTGTCGCGTACCAAAATTGAGGTCGAGGTCGGAGGTCAAAGGTCACTGTTGCCTAAAATCAGGAAACCATTGATCATTGACAGTTTTCTATCTACAGTTCTAATTTTTGGCGAGTGGATGCCCTAGGGGGGAACGATGTGTTGCATACGAAATGTAGGTCGAGGTCAGAGGTCAAAGGTCAGTGTGACGGAGAAATTAGGAAATCATTAAAAATTACTAATTTTTGTGAGTAGATTCAATAGGGGGAAATGAGGTGTCGCATACCAAAATATAGGTCAAGGTCAAAGGTCACTGACCCAAAAATCAGGAAATTATAAAAAATAACATTTTTTTGTGTGAGTAGATACATTAGGGGGACACAATGTGTCACTTATCAAAATGTAGGTCAAGGTCAAAGGTCAAGGTCACTGTGACCCCAAAATTATAAAATTGTTCATGATTTTTTGAGTCCATTGAGAAATTACAGGTTGCCGTTTTGTCATGTACCAAAATTTAGATCCAGGTCAATAGTCAAGATCACTGTGACACCAGAAGTGTCGCATACTAAAAATTAGGTCAAGGTCAAAGGTCACTGTGACCCCAAAATCAGGAAATTATTAAAAATAACATTTTTTTTGTGTCAGTAGATACATTAGGGGGATATGTCACATACCAAAATGTAGGTCAACGGTCAAGGTCACTGACCCCAAAATCGTTATTGTTAAAGATCATGATTTTTTGAGTCCATTGAGAAATTACGGGGAGATGGTTTGTCATGTACCAAAATTTAGGTCAAGGTCAATGGTCAAGGTCACTGTGACTCCAGAATCAAGAAATCTTTGAAAATTACTTTGTTTTGTGTCCGTAGATTCATTAGGGGGACATGATGTGTCACATACCAAAATGTAGGTCAAGGCCGAACGTCAAGGTCACTGTGACCCCCAAAATCATGAAATTCATAAAAATCATGATTTTTTTGTGTCCATTGATACATTGACGGAAGACGAAGTGTCGTGTACCAAAATTTAGGTCAAGGTCAAGGTAACTGTGACCCCAAAATCAGGAAATCACATTTTTATATGCCTGTCGAAGATGAGGTCATGTAATGCGATGTTGCGTTCTGTCCATTCATCCATTAACATTTGTTGTCCATGCGATATCTCTAGTCCCAAGGTATGGAATGGTACCAAACTTTGAGTACACCTTGCTCGCATGGCAAAGAGAAGCCATACATTTTAAGATCAATTTGTCCAAGGTCAAGGTCACAGTCCTTCAAAACTGAATCAAGTTTAGCTGACCATTATATGTGTTAGGTTGGAATATTCAGAGTTCTCTACCCTACATGTATTATATGGCATTCGTCCTGTGGAGTTGTCTCCCATATTTGAAACCGCTACATTTAGATAAACTGTTGTGAAATAAAAACCATACATTTAGTAATTTAACGGGGAGAGGGGTCCTTTATGAACTTCATACCTCTTTATTAACTCTAGAACAAATGTTTACTTCATCAGTTTCTTCTTCCTTCAGGAAAAATTATCTCGTCTGAAAGGAATCCATTTGCAGGAAAACTACTATTTTCGTGTTTGACTATTGTCGATTTCAGTGTGGGATATGTGAGCTCTCAGGTCTTGCTTCAAGGTCAACTAGTTACCAAGAGTTAAGCTCGTTAGTTTATCATTCAATATAAGATGTTATATATGTTACATTCTCAGAAGCACAAAATTGTAGGCTAGCTACCAATTGGGATCAAGGCTATCAAACAACCTTGAAATTTGGACCAATGTAATTCCAGATACACGGGCGTATATTGAAGCCCCTTGGGCTCTTGTTAAAAATAGTTTTGAAGATGGCCTAAATCTACAATCTACAATCACAATACACTGGTCTATAGGCCTACCATTCTCCCAACGTCAGAGTCTGTAACCTCCAAACCGTCAGTATATATGACAGAAGGAGATATACAATCTGATGCCATGAGAATGTAGGCCTACCAGTATCAATTTCTGTGAGAAAAATACTGATCTCAATAACCTATCAACTTTAACTGGGTTTTAGATAATCCATACCATTTAGTGATTTGAAGAAATTGTATATTTTTTCTCTCTCTCCCTCAGTAATACTGATAGATCTAGGCCTATAGTGAAAGGAAGCCATTCCAACAACAACAACGACGATGTTGGCCGCTAACAACAGGATCAAGAAGTCTTCTGCATTCTATGGATACATCACTTCCTATAAATTTTGTATAGCTTCAAAAGTATTTCATGTTTATAAAGATCATGCCAGCCTCACACATTTTCTAGGATTTTGGATGATCAACGAAAATGTTGTTGTTGAAAAAACGGAAACTGGACACGCGGTGATGTTGTTCTTGCTACGCAAGCGGAAATTTCATAAATCAATTTCTTTTCAAATGGATACAGCAGAAACACTCAAGTTTGGGTGCTTGGCACTTAAAACAAATGAGCAAATATCCATACCTGTCAACAGATTTTAAGTTGCAAGGATTTAACAATTCAAAACGTCCTGCAATCAACAGTGCATGGAACTGTCTGCACACCAGTGAGTTTGGCTTTGAACGTCTGCTCTTTGAATTTTGGCGCCGAGATCGCGTGATTGTGTGACGTCTTCTTGAATACAAAGATTGTGGTTTGATTATGAAGGTTATTGAATGAATAACCTTCATAATCAAACCACAATCTTTGTATTCCTGATTTTCTGAATACAAAACGAACCACAATGATTGCATTCCTCAGTTCCTCATCTTGAAGACAAAGTGCCTTGACCACAATCGACCACAATTCGAATACATTCTTTGCATTCTGAATGTATTCCACGTACAAAAGTACCACAATCTTTGTGGTTGTCTTTGGTAAGGGTAGCGATCGCTTTGTCCATCTGTCCGTCCATCCGTCCGTCCGTCTGTCCGTCCGAATTTCTTGTCCGTGCAATATCTCGGTTAATATTTGATGGACAGAACTGAAACTTGCATGGAATGTGTCCAATGCCTCATAGTTGTGCAGCGTAAAGTTGTTTCTGAGTTCCAGTATCATTTTCTAGAGTTATGGCCCTTTTTCTGAAATCTCTATGAATGGGACTTGTCCGGGCTGGATCTTGGTTAATATTGTATGGACAATTATGAAATTTGCAGAATATGGGTTCAGTGCCCCATAGTTGTGCAGCATGAAGTTTCTCCGCGTTTCGCCTATATTTTCAAGAGTTATGGCCCTTTGTTCCTGAAATCTCCGTGAATTGGGATTTGTCCGGGCTGGATCTCGGTTAATATTGTATGGACAATTATGAAATTTGCAGGATATGTGGTCAGTGCCCTGTAGTTGTGCAGCGTGAAGTTTCACCGCGTTTCGCATATATTTTCAAGAGTTATGGCCCTTTTTTCTTCAAATTTTTGTGAATTGGGACTTGTCCGGGCTGGATCTCGGTTAATATTGTATGGACAATTATGAAATTCGCAGGATATTTGGTCAGTGCCGTGTAGTTGTGCAGTGTGAAGTTTCTCCGCGTTTTGCATATATTTTAAAGAGTTATGGCCCTTTTTTCTACAAATCTTTGTGAATTGGGACTTGTCCGGGCTGGATCTCTGTTAATATTGTATGGACAAGTATGAAATTTTCATGATATGTGGTCGATGCCCCATAGTTGTGCAGCGTGAAGTTGCTCTGCTTTCGGTTATATTTTCAAGAGTTATGGCCCTTCGTTTATAAAACCTGAGTGAATTGGATATATTTATTTGTGCAGGCTGGATCTCAGTCCATAACTGATTTGGACTGGGAAAATGGCTATATATATATAATTCTACATTCCAAAGCAGACCACATAGGTCCTGAAGTATGAAATTGCCCCAAAAAGAGTGAATTGGTTGCAAAATTCAAAGTTCACTGATCGCTTCATAATTTCACCACAATATACTCCAAAGGAATGTAGGTCTCGTAACCAGGTCACATTTTCGGATTTGGCGACAGCCCCGGCAACCATCTTGCATCAAAACATCGTATTATCACTTGTTGGTCGATACTTGGAATATGTATTATGCGAGGCATAGCAAAACAAGCGACTTAAACAGAATTTTTATAATTATCCAAATTAGGCCTCCACCGACCAATACAGAACAGAACAATGGCGGGGCAGTGTCGGATTAAAGCGGAAGGGGGGGCATACAATTGAGCAATCTCTGATTGCTTCCTTCCTGTGTTCATTATTGAGGGTCCAATTTTGCGCAGAGTCTGTGATCAATCACAAAATAGAGGTTTATTAACATGAAATTTAATACCCAGCTATGCAATCGGATCGATATTGAGGTTCCCAGAAGCTTTTTCTAGAAGCTTTTTCTCAGAAATCCTTTCAAATTAAACAACAACACTTTCGTTTTTTGTTTCATTTGAGTTTTGGGCGCCCATATGTTTTCCGAAACTAAATTGGCTCTAGATGCAGCCCTGATCCTACTTGACTAAAAAAAACAGGCTGAGGGGTCCACGCACCTTTTAGGTGGTTGCCTGCAATTCATGTTAATTTAGGCCCAGTCTAATATTATGATATTCACAGTCTAATAATGCAATATTCACAGTCCGATATTGGGATATTAACAATCTAAGACTGCAAAATTCGCAGTCTAATATTGCAATATTCACAGTCTAATATTGTGATATTCAGTGTTATATAGAGGTTAAATTCTCCTTCAGCAATGTTCAATCAAAAATTACTGTATAATATAATGAGTATCGTAAAACATAATGTTTCACTTGTATTTCAGCAGCAATTAAAATAATCCCATGAGTTGATACAACAGGCAAAATTTCACTAAATTTTCAGAAATAACATGTTCTTGTCCATCTTGTCCTTACCAGTTAAAGGATGCGAGGAAATGCTGTGAAGTAGTATAGAATTAATGAAGTTAACTGGGTAGTTTTATTAAAAAATTATAAAATGTGTAGCTTGGGTATCTTGAGGGGTGATTTGCTTTTGCTTCAAAAGGGCACATCAGGGAGTTCATTTATGAGAAAAACAGGCACATTTATAAGTGAGCTCTCTTGCATCTGAAAAGGGCATTTATATGAAAAAATGGGGGTTTGCCAGATCCTGAGACCCCCCTTGGCTATGGGCCTGCAGCCAGCTCATGATCAGCTGTTTATTAGCCAATATATTTCACGATACTGTAAAAATCAGTTGTTCATATATGTTAATCAGTAAGAAATCGTCATGGAGACAACTGTGTGCCGTTAAACCTCAATTCTCTCTCTCTCAACTGGGTGCTGACAAGATAACTGAGTGAATGGTTGCTTCACTTTCATCATTTTGTCGATGCTCGTCATGCACACTCGACTGAATCCCACCTGTGATATTTTTCCACGTTACACTTCCCTGTACTTTCTTAGTATTTTAGTTCTCTTGTTTGAAATCGTTACATGTTATGTGTATCTCATGTGTACATGTTTTTATCTGCATGCCACAGTATCATATGCTAAAGTTTCTCATTTTTAGCTCGCCGTATACGAAGTAGGCGAGGTATTGGGAGAGAGAGGGGGAAAGTGTCGGTGTCGGTGTCCGGTTAAGTTTTTATGTTTAGCACAACGTTAGACTCAAGCTGGAAGGTTAATGTTTTCTGTTTAGGCTGGACTTTACTGCTTGAACAAAAAAAGGTAATCTTTATTTCAAGTTTTATAATATAGTTCATCTTTCAATCCAACTTCAACATCACTGACAAAGAAGTCAAATTTTTATAACAATATGTATTGTCATTGCGAGTGATGTGCAACCTGAAGGGCTCGATCTTTATGCGAAGCTGCATGTTATTGACAAAACCCAAAACGGCGAGCTGCCGGGTTACACATAACCCTTGTTATCTTTCTATTTTAAATACTAATCATGCATCTAGCCGTTGTATGTTTATTTCAATTTAATTACATTTGCGCTTCATGTACATATTTTTTTTACCGGGAGCCCAACTAGTATAGGTGTTCGCCACCTGTTTGGGCTACCCTTGCATGAATGTATTCATCATGCTAAAGTACAATAAATAAAATAAAAATCACAACTGAGGGGGAGATTTTTGAATTTCTGGATAGTTGCCATCATGAGCTTCGATTGTATGAGCGAGTTAGAAGTGGATTCTGCTGATCAAGCTGGGTCAGTGCTCGCTAACTCTATCAGAGATTGTGCTGTGATCATGCATGCTTGGGCATTCCCTGAAGGACCATGGGAAGCATATCTCTGCCTGAAAGCATTAAATAAAGTGATTTAATCATTGCTAGGAGGGACATACTTCTGGCTTGTCAGCAGGATCTCAAAGACTGGAAGAAAATCATTCACACCTTTGTATAACAGCTATGACAGTGTTGATTGATAGCTTCTTTGATCTTCATACATGTATAACAGGTAAATGTACATGTAAAGGTAAATGTACATGATATGAAGTTTGAAGTTGTTCATTGGTCAATTTCTTGTATCCTTGTATGTGTGTTTATTGTGTAACATGCGGGAATGGACGAAGTAGACAAAAGTATGTTTTGTGAAGGGTTGGATTGCTCAGTGATACAAACGGTGTCATTTCAGTGGAGTAAAGCGTTCTGTTTTGATGCTGAGATTGACATATCCTTCATCAAATCTTGTTGGGATCAATGAAAACTTTGATTCTAGCTGCCAGAATGTAAGTTACTGGTTATTGGTGGCTTTTCTCCATGAATTAATGGTCTTAAAAACGGGCAGAATTTGCTTTGTGAATGTGGACTAGAAACTTAGATACCATGCAGGCACAAGTGAACACTACAGCTAGTAGACAATTCACATTTTGAGAATGCAATATCCAAGAGTAATTTTCTCTCCCAAAGGAGATTTCCGAAGATTGGTTTTAGATTTTCTGTAGGATACCTTGTGTAAACTACACAAAGCCTCCACCATTAAACTGTCGCTTGGTACTGATTTACACTTTGACATGAGGACCTTACTGACTTTCGCACTCTTTCGGGGAATTGTATGAAAGGCTCCCTAGCTCTACTCTCCAAGGTCCCATGGCACTATAATCTGTCATGCAGGGCATGCTGGGACAAAAAGGTCCAGACTGGATTAATATGTTGCCCAGAGCACATGTACGTATGATGAAGCTGATAATTATTGTGATGTGTTTAAATGATTTGTGATTGGTTTAAGCATTGCATCAAGAAGGTCATTCTAGCCATCAATTGTCTGGGATTTATTTTTCAAACAGAAATACAAATTCGTGAAATTATTCTTTTCTCCAAATTTTTCTGGAAATTGTCTCACAAGAAGAAGAAATGGTCAGTGGTTAGGCGATGCAAGTTATATGTAAAGGGTAAATAAATGATCAATTTTGGTGATGATGAAGATCTCTCAATCTTTGATTGGCGGTGAGATATCAGACTGGATTCCTGTCAAGACTCTTTGACCTTGGTCACATAATGTGGCAACAATAAAATCTGATACTGTTGAGCCATAGCTGGAAAACAATAACTGGGATGACTGAAGACCTTCAAATCTACTGAGATACTGAAAGTGCCAGTAATTATATTGTTCAAAATGCCCTTCCTCCCACCTCGGCATTATACATGTAGCTCTCAGATGAATTGGTTTTCTGTGGATAAATATATCACTTGTCGGTTCATTGGTCTCGCTTAATCAAATTTCCTTATGCTTTGTCGACCACATGTATGAAGAACTTGTTGGAATAAATCTTCAAGTGAGAAATGAACACAAACTGGTGGAACTGACTTTTCCTTCTGCAATCATGGCAAATGACTCTCTATACTACTACATGTATAGTTCATTTTAATGTTCCAAAGAAAAGAATAATTATCTATTTAACTATCCGAACCATACCCAGATTTGGATAATACAACTATATATTGCAGTTATGTCATATGTTAATTGTAATCAAGCCTAGTTTCCATGGTTATGAAGCCTGCTCACATGGAAATATTCTCCATAATTTTACCAAACCATTGCTGATTGAATGGCACATTGAATATCACCAGAAGTTTATGTGGTCCAATATGTGTGCCTGGATTTCAAACTTTGTTGAGTCGATTAATTTGCTGTTCTCAAGAACTTTTTGCTGATAGGCAGTGGTTCTCCCGGGTACCTTGCATCCTCCACTATTCAAACTGGCTGTCGCCATGAGTGAAATAACCTTGAGTTTGACATTATGAAAAAAATGTTTTCTCATTTGTTCGACATTTTCCATCAATTTTGTTCTTATATTTGGTCCGTTTACCCACTAATCTGTGCCCTTGTGGTACGTAGCTGAGAGATCAAGTTGTCACTATAATTAATCAAGTTTAATTTTTTTTGAGGGGGTTGGGTAGGGGAAATGATCGAGAGCTTGATAATATTACAGTAGAGGAGGTGATGAATGAAGTGCCACTGTGACCAGAATTTTTTCCGTAAATTTAATTTTTGATACATGTGTATTTGAATGTATGGTGATTAGGGAAATTCACTGTGGACTTAATGACCGGATCATGTTCAACTTTCCTGTGTTTTGTATGGTCAAACGTGGAGATAGAATTGATTTGAAGTGAACATGGTGAACATTGGAGATGGAATTGATTTGAAGTGAACATGGTGAAGATCAGTGACTGATAATTAACATGTCTAGTCTTCCCGATATAATGATCACTAAATCTGTCTGTTCCTCTTGCTGACGTCTATACTGAACTGGTAATGATTGAAGAGGGAAACAAAGTGCTGTATCCGCCGGTACCCAATAGTAAAGGTCAATGGAGATTTCACAGATTTGTGACTCGCAACAACGTAATTGATAAATTCGAACACAGCCTTAATTCCTAGGTTGGAGTAACTTAGCTTCAGACAGGCCACCCTGCTGGTACAGGAAATGTTTGTTAAAATTGTCCAATCGGGACTGTCCTTCCATCCAAGGTGTCATTGGTTATTTGCCTGACCCCCACTGTGATGCAGTCTTGATTTATGGGTGTATAGTTATATATAAAGGATACAGTACTATAATATCAATGGAGTGCCTGCCCTTCCTGCTTTGAGGTGTACCCTGAGTGTCCCTCATACACTAAGTGTACATGAGTAAGTTACAGGTATGTTTTGAGAAAGTCTATGAGGTGTACTTGCGGAACATGCATAGTTTGGTCAAGTACACAAGGTGTAGGTAAATTAAAGGTGAGGTGAACACCTCGGATAACCTTCAATAATTGACAAGGTCAGATTCATTTGCTGACAAAATCAGAAGCATATTTGCATATCATGATGTTGGTATCTGACACAGTGACCCCAAAATGATCGGGGTTTGATTGTTGGAGTGTAACTCATTATATTATATTCAGACAGTGTTACAGATAAAAGGACAATTAAAGTAGAAACATGGTGCATGGTGTCAAGAGGGCATACCATTCGAAATACTGTTTTGATAATGCATACTGAAATCCCATGGCATTCAACTTCGGTAATAATCTGGCTCGATGTATCCAATTCCGGACAGTTTGGTTAATATTTGATGGACAGGATTGAAACTTGCATGGAATGTGCCCAGTGCCTCGTAGTTGTGGAGCGTAGAGTTTTTTCCGAGTTCCGGTATAATTTTCAAGAGTTATGGCCCTTTTTCTGAAATCTCTGTGAATTGGACTTGTCCGGGCTGCAGCCCGGACAAGTATGAAATTTGCACGATATGTGGTCAGTGCCTCACAGTTGTGCAGCGTAAAGTTTCTTCACGTTTCGCTTATATTTTCAAGAGTTATGGCCCTTTGTTCTTGAAATATCCATGAATTGGGACTTGTCCGGGCTGGATCTCGGTTAATATTGTATGGACAATTATGAAATTTGCAGGATATGTGGTCAGTGCCCTGTAGTTGTGCAGCGTGAAGTTTTTCCACGTTTCGCGTATATTTTCAAGAGTTATGACCCTTTTTTCTTCAAATCTTTGTGAATTGGGACTTGTAGGGCTGGATCTCGGTTAATATTGTATGGACAAGTATGAGATTTGCATGATATGTGGTCAGTGACCCGTAGGTGTGCAGCATGAATTTTCTCTGCTTGCAGTTAATTGTTCTCAAGAGTTATGGCCCTTTGTTTATCAAATCTAAGTGAATGGGATATATTTATTTTTCCAGGCTGGATCTCGGTCCATAACCGATTTGAACCAGGAAAATGGCTATATTATATGTTATTCTACATTCCAAAGCAGACAACATAGGTCCTGAAGTATGAAATTGCCCCAAAAAGAGTGAATTGGGTGCAAAATTCAAAGTTCACTGATCGCTTCGTAATTTCACCACAATATACTCCCAAGGAATGTAGGTCTCATAACCAGGTCACATTTTCGGATTTGGCGAAGCCCTGGTGACCATCTTGCATCGAAACATCGTATTATCACTTGTTGGTTGATACTTGGAATATGTATTATGTGAGGCATGGCAAAAAAAGTGACTGAAACAGAATTTTTGTAATTATCCAAATTAGGCCACCAACCAATAAAGAACAGAACAATGGCGGGGCAGTGTCGGATTAAAGCGGAAGGGGGGGCATACAATTGAGCAACCTCTGATTGCTTCCTTCCTGTGTTAATGTTGAGGTTATTAAATAATTCATTGTACCTGTAAAGCTTGTATTGATCAGGATCTACCTTATCCTGAGATAGTTCTCTTTTGGAATCATCCAGTTATATCCCTGGGCAGAATTCCACGGGAAATCCATTTCTCAAGTTCAGACTGGCAGTGCTGAGGATTTCCTGTGTTATCCCCTACTTTATTAATTATAGAAGGATTTAAGCTGTAGGTTCACACTTAAGTAAGAACATGCTTTCTGCTATACAGATTATTGATGAATGACTTATTTGTCTCCGTGATGACAGAATTAATGAGGTCTTCAATGCGAGGAGGGGAGGAATGATCGCCACCCAGTTGTGGAGGCCTTCCGAGTTCTCAGATAAGGGATTTGGCTGGAGGCAACATTATTTCAGGATGCAGTATATCGAAAGTTCTTGAGGACCGTAAAATAAACCATGGTTGCATGCATAGTTCCTCTCTCTCTTTGTTCTATATGACAATATAGACTTATTCTGTTGAATTATTGAATACATCAGTGTGGCTGACTGACTAAATATATATATAATCCTTCTTTATCAGAAATGAAATGACATGAAACAGCAGTTACTGGTGATGCCTCAAATAATAACCTTGATTAAATCATTGGATGATCAAGAGTGAACAATACTGCAATATTCGCAGTCTAATATTGTGATATCCAACTGGGTGCCGTTAAACCTCAGTTCTTTCTCTCTCTCAACTGGGCGCTGACAAGATAACTGAGTTGCTTCACTTTCATCACAACTGAAGGGGAGATGTTTGAATTTCTGGATCGTTGCCATCATGAGCTTCAATTGTATGGGCAATTTAGAAGTAGCTCTGCACTGCTGATCAAGCTGGGTCATTGTTCGCTAACTCTACCAGAGATTGCGCTGTAATCATGCATGCATGAGCGTACTCTGAAGGATGATGGGTATCATGTCTCTGCCTGAAAGTGTTAAATAAATGATTTGATCATTGCTAGGAGGGACGTACTGTTGGCGTGTTTGCAGGATCCCAAAGATTGGAAGAAAATCATTCACACTTTTGTATAACAGCCATGACAGTGTTCATTGATAAATCCTTTGATCTTCATCTATAGGTCTCTGTAAATGTACATGATACAAACTTTGAAGTTGTTCATTGGTCGATTACTTGAAGTTTGTACTTATATGTTTATTGTGTAACCTGCAGGAATGGACAAAGTAGACAAAAGTATGTTTGTGAACAGGTGGATTGCTCATGGAAGCAGTTGTAATCTTCTATTTCCCCATACAAATAGTGTCATTTCATTAGCGAAAGTGTCAAATAGTTCGAAGCCTTCCGCTTCATGAGGCTGATCGAGGCTCGATGAACATTATCCTTCATCTTGTCTTGAGATCATTGAAAAATGCTGGTTTCTAGCTGCTGGAATATAAATATGCGTAGCAAATATCTGGATTTTGGTTGCTTTTTGTGCATTAATTAAAAATGGACAGAATTTGCTTTGTGAATGTGGATTTAATAGACACTTAAATTCCAGGCACAAGTTAACTGTACAGTTTGGACTATACACATAAATTTGGAGAATGTTATATCTAAGTGTTTCCTCTCCAAAAGGAGATTTCTGAAGATTGGTTTCAAAGTTTACTCCGAATATCTTATGTAAATAACACAAAATCACATAAATCACATAAAACATAAATCATTTACTCAATTTCCTCCACCATTGAACTGTCACATTGTACTGATTTACACTTTCACATGAGGACCTTACTTTCATGCTTTTTCGGAGAATTGCATGAAAGGCACCCTAGTGTGCTCGAGATCTCCAAGGCTCCAGGGTACTATAATTGTCACACTGGGCATGCTGGGACAAAAAGGTTGGGACTGGTTTTATATCTCCTCCAGAGCATATGAAGCTGATAATTATTGCAATTGGTTCGATTTATTTTTCTGACAGTTCATGCAATTGCTCTTTTCTCCAAATCTTTTTGGAAATTGTCTCACCAGAAGAAAAAGTGATCAGACTGGTAAGGCGATGAAAGTTATGAATATAATACTAACATTGTAGAAAGTAAATAAATGACCACTTGTTAGTGATGATGAAGACCCTGAACTAGCAGCGAGATATTCGACTGAATTCCTGCCAGACTCTTTGATGACACTTTGGTCACATAATGTACGTGGCTGCAATAAAATCTGATACTGTTGAGCCATAGCTAAAAAACAATAACCGGAATGCCTGAAGACAATCAAATCTACTGAGGTTGAAAGCGCCAGTAATTACGTTGTTCAAAATGCCCTTCCTCTCACCTTGGCATTATAGCTCCCAGATGAATTGATTTTCTGTGGATATTATATACATATCACTTGTCTGTCCATTGTTCTCACTCTATCAAATTTACTCATGGTTTAATAATTAAGCTACCAGGAACTTTTGAAATAAATCTTCAGCTGGGAAATGAAGACAAAATGGTGGAAGAGATTTTTTTCATTCTGCTCGTGCTGCAATCATGGCCAATGGTTCCATCTATACTACTATCTTTTAATGTTCCAAACAAATGATTTATAATCTAAACTATCATGACTATAGTCAGATTTGTATCAAACAATTATATATTGCAGTTGCATCATTTAAGTTTGTAACCAAGCCTAGTTTCCATGGTAATCAAGCCTTATAGTCACATGGAAACATTCTCTATAATTTTACCAAAATATTGGTTTGAATGACACATCGGATATCACCAGAAGACTTCATGTGGTCCAATTATATTTTGTATGTGTGCCTGAATTTCCAGGACTTAAGCCACAGTTCTCAAGATTTTTTTTCTGTCTATATCAAGCATGATGAGCATCTTTCATTAATAATTGATAAAAAAATATGTTTTCTCATTTTTTCGACATTTTCCATCAATTTTATTCTTATATTTGGTCTGTTTACACACTACACTAATCTGTGCCTCTGGTGGTAGGCAGCTGCGAGACCGAGTTGCTTGTAATTAATCAAGTTTAAGTTTTCCAGAGAAATGATTGATAGCTCTGATTTACACGTTATTTATAGAGGAGGTGACAAAGACCACTTTGATCGAAAATGTTTTCTGTGAATTTAATTTTTGATATATATGTATGTTTGAATGTGTGATGACGGAGAAATTCACCGTGGACATCACGACCAGAGCAGATTCAACTTTCCTGTGTTCTGACACATGTTGAGGTTATTAAATAATTCATTGTACCTGTAAAGCTTGTATTGATCAGGATCTACCTTATCCTGAGATAGTTCTCCTTTGGAATCATCCATCAGTTATATCCCTGGGCAGAATTCCACGGGAAATCCATTTCTCGAGTTCAGACTGGCAGTGCTGAGGATTTCCTGTGTCATACCCTTCTTTATTAATTATAGAAGGATTTCAGCTGTAGGTTCACACTTAAGTAAGAACATACTTTGTGTTATGGATTGTAGATGAATGGCTTATTTGTCTCCGTGATGACAGAATGAATGAGCTCTTCAATGTGAGGAGAGAAGGAATGATCTCCACCCAGTTGTGGAGGCCTTCCAAGCAATCTCGGATAAGGGATTTAGCCGCAGGCAATGTTCTTTCAGGATGCAATACATGCAAAGTTCTTGAGAACCTGTGACATTGACCGTGGTTGCATGCAAAGTTCCCTTCTCTCTTTGTTCTGTCATACATGTATGTCTATATGATATAGACTTATTCTGTTGAATTATTGAATACATTGTTATGGCTGACTGACAAAATATAATTATATACATAAGTCCTTCATCAGAAATGAAATGATGACATGGAACAGCAGTTACTGGTAGTTCATCAAATAATAACATTGGATGCCATATTCACAGTCTAATTTTGCGATAATCACAGCTTAAATATCAGGTTTGTAATTAAACTTTGCCACCCCTTGTCAGTCTTTTGGCGATTTCTTCCAAATGGCTTGGAGTATGGTCATGAGAACTCAACCACATGTCTATCTTGACAATGAGGAAGATATTGAAAGAAGAAATATAAAAAATATAATTACATATATTTTCCTTTATTTGTTCCTAATTTTAGTCAATGGATCGGCTTTATTCCAGTTAAGGATGTCCGCTGGTGGTAAATCAAAGTAATTAACTTTTTAAATAATGTGTGTTGTTGCATTCATAATTGTGTAATATGAGGAAAAACAAAGAAAAAAATATAGGTTGGTGTGCATTTTTGAGCTGTAGGCAACGTTAAGTGGACTGACCCATGCTCAATTGATAACCCAGAAAGCATAGGGAAGAGCCCTAGTATTGAAGCATATTCATGAAAAATTCATATAAATAGTATTTAACTTTTTCTTATATTCTAACTGTTTGCAGATAATCACAATGTCTATCAAAATTTAGCAAATTGGATGGATGTTGGTGTGCAAAATTCTCGACTAGAAGGCTTTTAAAGGAAATCCCCATCTCTTAACCTAGGGAAGGGAGATAACCCAATAGAAAAACAAGCAAAATGGCTGCCAAAGGCAAAAACCATCAGCGGACATCCTTAAGTATAAGAACCTCTAATGCAGCATCAGATTGATACAATGCCAAACAACACAACCGAAGTGATATTAGCCCATTATCACCTATATACTATGAATTCTGCATCCTTCATAGCAATGATAATTACTGTATCAGTCAAATTTGTGGCCAGAAGCTGATGATAATAAAATGAGAATGTAATTTCTCAAAATAGAACGTTTTTTTTATCAGAAGCTCCGCCCCCTTCATTTTCATTGGCTGATTGGAGTCACGTCAGAGATTCTGCCGAACTACTTTTAGGTGCACAGAGGTCAAATTTACAACTTTTACTACGAAGTCGTCTGCTGTGCGAAATCGGTGCAACATGGCTGATTTTCCGACTATCGATGCCGGCCTTTTGCAGCAGCTTCTTGGACATGAAACTAATGATGACTTTAGTTACATGAAATCTGATCAACTCGATTTTACGCCCAGAAGCAATGTTTCATTTGCAAACCGATTTGTACCGAATGATAGAGCTGACCAGGAAAATTTGGTTGCAGTCAGTCAGAACAAAAACACTTTGCGGAAAATGATGACGACAGTGCGTGCATTCAAACTGTTCATGTTGGAGATGCACCAGGATTCTACAGAGATACACGAGCTGCCCCCTGAAATTTTGGATGGATACCTGGCAGAATTCTATGTTGGAATTAGAAAGAGCAAACAAGGTGCTGGTGAGGAGTACGAGCCATCCGCCCTGCTTGGACACGCATCGATGCTCAAGCGCTACTTGAAGATGAAGAAATACAGATATGATATCTCCAAGGACGTATTATTCAAGGATTCTGTGGATACACTCCGCGCGAAATTAGTTGACTTGAAGAAACAAGGCAAGGGAAACCTCCCGAATGCGTCGGACCCTATCGCGCCGGACGATAAGGAGTTGCTTTATTCTAAAGGGGTCCTCTCGCGTGACGATGGAAAAAAACTATTGTATGCAATGTATCTGCACAATTATGAGCAGTTTGGTCTACGTGGAGCCACAGAACATAGAAATGTGTTGTGGGGAGACATCAAACTGAAGATGTTGAATGGTAAAGAAATTCTTGAACACTCTAAGGAGCGGCAAACCAAGACGCGAACTGGAATAGATCCAGCGAACAGGAAGCCATATTTGATGAAGGCATGGGCTGTGCCCGACGATCCACTGCGATGCCCTGTCGCAACGTACAAGGAATATCGGAGCCATAGACCGCAATCAATGTTGAGCGACGACAGTCCCTTCTATCTCGGCATCATCTATTCCCCCCGAAGTCATGTTTGGTATAAGGAAACTCCCATGGGAGCGAACAAAATCTCAAAATTGATCCCAGAAATGTCCGGGGCTGCGGATATTTCATGGAAAAAACTCACCGCTGTCTCCGGTAGAAAAGGCACTGTCACTGGGCTGATCGATGCTGGCTTCGACCCCGTCAAAGTTGTTCAGCACTCCGGACACAAGAATGTCAATTCGCTGAACAGCTAAGCGAAGAACTCTCTGAAAACTCAGGAGGAGATGTCTTTGACTCTCAGTACCGGTCATAGAGAGCAAACCACAACCACCGTGACAAATTTGAAAACAGACCAGGTGCCATCGCACTCCCAACTTAATCCATCACAAGCGCAGATAAACAGCAGTATGTTCTGTCCGAGACCGTCCATGCCAACGTACATGTATCCCACGAACCTAGGCCAATATATGCAACCTTTCCCCAGTTACTTCCCACCGTATACAGGTTTCTGCCCTGCACCCGCAAGTCACACTTTTCCCAATGAATTTCCCGCGCAGTCCGAAAGTGAAACCAACTGTTATACGCAACCTCCCATCCAGTGTCACCCTTTGCTTTCTGCTGACGTCCCGAACAGGCCAGCGACTCTGCCAGAGTATTACATGCCAACACCACCGTCCATTCCTCACTACAGCGGCCCTTTTATAACCGGTTGCAATGTTACATTTCAACACCCAGAGCCCAAGAGGAAGCGAATTAGGGTTATTGAAAGTGACTCTGATGACGATTAAGTTTTCAGAATAAAGCAGAATCAGTATTGACAGTTATTTTTAATATTCCATAAAAACCAGTTTCGTTCAATGTTATAAGATTTAATTGGATGAGGTTGAAATATATATAGATTTCTTTATAATTCAATGATATAACATTAAAACTTCACAATATTTTGTCAATATGTATATTACTACGAAGTAGGCTGCCATCTGCAAATTGTCCGGTAGTCGGCGAGTGAGAGTTCATCAGAGACCTTTCGTCCGCAAAATAAGGAGAACCGTTGACATTAGAATCTTGATTTTTTGCATGAAGTTGCATTAGTGGAATGTTACCAGGAAGTTCTGAGCTGACCTACTTTTGATAAAAATTTCTGGTAATTTCTGGAAATGTTGCAATATGTAGAAGCTTGTGAAGTTTTGTGAAACTCATACAATTTACAAATGTGAAAATATTACCAAAATTGACATATCAGAAAAACGGTGTTGGTGTTAATATTTTCTGACGATTTCGTAAATTGTCCACTGACATTAGTCTACACAAATGTGTTGGAAAAATATATTCATTTTAATGTTATCTAGGAAAATCAGCCGATAAACTCGTTACTGAAGTGCACTTTTCTGTCCTTGAGATGCACGGGTGCGGATAATTAATGGAATCAAAGCGCGGTATGTTCTTGACAACTTGTGCAGGGTTTGGTCAATCCGATGAAAAAAATAGGTCCAAACTCCTCGGAGAACAGTGGACTGGTAATATGGTTATACTATTCTTTTTCCAATTCAGATACATTCTCAGTATACGGGGAATACATTTATTGGGACGGGACATTACTTTCCGTGCCAAAACAAGTACGGATTACTGTAGTATGTATTCTTACGCGCTAAGTTCTCAAGCACTCGCCGGACGAGTTCAACTTTATTGCACACAAGGCCGATGTATACGATTTATTTTCCGATATATGCAGCTCAAATCAACGAAGCTTGAGCACCAAATATTCTGGTGAGTAAAGACGTATTTAGTATGTAAACTCTGCAGAATTCATAGTATATAGGTGATAAATAGACCATCATACTTTGTTTTCAGTTCATGTCGTGAGAGATGTTTTCCCATCGCGAGCGCGGTGTTGGTGCAGGACTCGAGTTGGTATCACCGCGCTCGCGATGGGAAAACATCTCTCACGACATGAACTGAAAACAGCGTATGATAATCTATAAATATTACGTCAAATTTAAAATGAGAATATGAAAAAATTAATATCAAGATGATTTTGTTTATATTTTCACTTTTAGGTAGGCCTACTAAATATGGGAAATAGGTCCAGTAGTACTATTGTTTGACACTTGTAGATCAATTTTACTCTACATTTTGGGTTCTTATACATAAGCCTGGCTTAATTTACAGTCTTGATGACTAAAATTACATACAAAATATATTAAATATGATATTATTTTACAATTTTTTCTTTCAAACTCTAACTCATGTGAATCAACACATGAGTGAAGTTTCATAACCACACTTCAAGCCATTGGGAAGAAATCAATTAACTGTTACGCTGCGGCGGGCCCGGTAGAGTAGCCGCAGTGTAGACTGCGGGGGGCCCGGGAGAGGGGCCTTGAACTTGTCGGTCTTCGCGTACCATTGTCTAAAATCGATATTTTCAAATTTACCATGCATGAAACCTGATATAAACCATATATGTATATTGTTAGCTAAGTCTGTCTTGATTTTCTGGATGTAAAATTCATATGCTGTCTTAGAAGAACGAAATGGGGAGAAAGAAATAAAAAAATAAATAAATACCGCGAGGGGGAGATTTTCATAAAATCTCGCCGAGAACGCCGCTCAGAAAAATTAAATTACTTACGGAACCCCATCAAAATATATGATTCTTTGGTATATTTTAAAGGTGAACTGAAAAGTTTTTCAATGTTCTGTTAAAATGTCATAAAACAAGAACTTCTACAGTTGTTACAAATATGTGTGGTAATAGTTTTGTGGGTTATTGTTTAATTTTGGGTATATGAGAAGTCAAAACTTATACCACCAGAAAACGAGAGCCAGAACGTCATCGCTTGCCTCCCGTTGTTTTTGGAACGTCATGACGTTATAGTGGCCCTCGTTCATTCATCCGACGTAGCCTGACGCCACATTTAAATAAAACTTGAATGAAGGAGACCACTATAACGTCATAACGTTCTACAAACCAAGAGAGACAAGCGATGTAAGTTTTCAAGACGGATTTATAACAGGATAACTTAAATATTGTTATTAGTACAAGTTTGCAAAATATATTGCCCAAAAAACGTATAAAAGTTATGTCACATAAGACAAGATGTATATAAGCAACATTTTAGATAAAATTAAAACCTTTGCAGTTCACCTTTAAACTTGACGACCTTTTTTGGCCACATATTGTAAAGCAATCAAACTGTGAACAGTTTTGAACAATCAGAGCTGAATGTAGGCAGAATATTTTATGGAATTGGCTTCTAAAGTGTGTTTTAAAATGATCGAATTATTGGAGACCTTACTTTGTCTTTCACCTGTGGCCATATCTTTAGTAAAATCTGCACCCCTGATAATTTATCACTATGATGATAGACTTAATCCTGGGTCAAACAAATGCTGGCCTTTCAGAGACAAAGATTCAAGTTTTAATGCTCTCCTAACGTGATGACCTAGTTTTGGCCTGACCGTCTCTTCTCAAAGCAGAAGTATGCTGTACAGCCCCTACACTACAGCTATGGTAGAGCATCTCTCACATATACACCTAACCAGCTAAACTGTATAATTTTCTCAGCAGAGTCCAAGATTTGGTAAAGTGACGATACCAGTCTGCCATACTTTAGAGTGTAGTAATCTCATATTTTGTGGGAAAACAATGAACAGAGTAATATTTAATGCAGATAAGGGATCAAATATATGCCAAGTGACTAAATATAGACATACAAAAGCCTTTCAACCACTAACGATCCTCAAAACTCATCTCTGTGGAACTACCTTCATGCAGCGCGAGGCTATCCCGTGAGTCGGTTTGCACTTTTGTCCATTTCCCTACAGCATTCTAAAGAGCCTCTGGCTAACGCCAGATCTCAAAAATATTGTAAACATCAGAATTAGGTCAAGGTCGGTCACTTTCCATAGGCTTCTGACCCATCACCAAGTGCAACTGCTGTATGAATTTGGTGAGCCGGACTATAGTCCTTCAAGAGATATTTTGTCCACACCAAATATGGACAGATGGGTTGACAGACATGATATTTCAGTGCATGGGACAGCACTATAAAATGGTAATCAAGATCAATAACCGCTACTTGCAATGAGTTTGAGGTATACTTGAAATTTGATCATAATCCACATCTTTGAACATTTTCTGGTCTAGGTGACCTTGACCTTTGTCTGAACCTTTGACCTTAAAGTCAATAGGGTTATTCTCTGCCCATATGCAAGATATGCATCAAGTTCTCTGGCTTGAGTGAACTTGACCTTTGACCTTTTGGTCTAAACATACCAATTCATAAACTGGAAATGTAGATTTCCTTCTCTTTTTTTTTTGTGCAGGTTTTTGAGCCCAAGTGACTTTGACCTTTGACCCAGTCAAAATCTATAGCAAGATAGCTATTCCCCAATTATACCTCGAGTTAAAATTTGAAGTGAATTGAATCTATAGTTTTTAAGTTATGTTAGTGGGAAAACGTGGCACAACACACCCACACACAAACAGCAATTCTATATCCCCTGACTGTGTTCCGGGAGAGAATAATTAACCTCCTATTACCTACCTTCAATCGTCTGATGGTCACTTGGATTACTGCCAGATTTTCCCAAGCGCTCGTTAGTAATCCCATATAGCTTGTCTGAAGCACAGCTCCACAGCTTATGACAATATAAACTTGATAGGCATGAAAACTGGTGTTTGTGGTAAATGATGGAGCAATGAAGGCAAGGGTGATTAGTTTACTCCCCATGAACCAGATGGTTTTCCTAATCGTATTAATTTTCATTTTTCCCCACTTTGGCACTAACTCGGCCCTGTTGAAAATAAAATCGAGGATGGCTGGTGTCAGGAACAGAGTAAATCTATTCAGGAGAACATTTTGAAAGATGGGAGAGACTGTGTGCAAGACATGAACATATTCAAAGTGTCCGGGTTTACACAGGTAAACACAGGTAAGACAACAGGGACACAATAGCTCAGGAAAGTTAACGGTTATGATGCAAAGGAATGTCAGAGGTATGATGAATACCAATGAGCAGTGCACGGGAAGATGAATGCGATGGTGCACAATGGTGCTAACTCTGACAGAAATGTCATAAAACTTGTTACCTGAACAAACTTATACCATTCACAGCACAGCAAATAAATTAGCACAAATACTACACTTTCCAGTCCCCGCTGGTGTGTTGCTTGCTAATATGACAGGCTTTATACCACAAGCATTCATCCCATTCAACATCACAATTGCACTGAAGAACGTCTGTTTATAAAATACTGTGGAAATGCCCATCCGATTCAGTCGAGTACATGACCTTCAAAGAGGCCTACGATTAGCTCACCACATCAAATATCTTACTATAATTTTACAATTCATCTCTGTTTATTTGTTTGCGGCCTGGCGTGTAGCCACAGTTTGCATGAAATGCTACCAAAATTTAAGACAGTCTAGGGGTCCGTGACGCTGAAACAACAAAATAATCAAAGAAGGGCATCAATTTAGTCCATATGCATATAGTTTATGTATACTATGATTGTTTTTAAATTTGATGCTAATTCTGTTTATGAAATGTGGAATAAGTTTTTGGATTATGGAGGTGCAACTTCTTCAATGGATGACAGCTGGATGATGGATGATGGACTAGACACATATTCCGTTCGTTCCTTCCTTGACGAGGCTGACAGAGATAAATGCGGCTGTATATGATATTGTGTGGTTGGGAATCGAATAAGTTGACCCGCTCATTAACCCTCATTCTCTCATCTACATTGAAAACATGGCATGTTGGTGCTTCCAGTTTTATCGATTATGATTGACATGGAAAGCATTGAAAAGATAAGACGCTATGATAAGAGCGCGTTAAAACGTATAGATATTGGTTTGATATTGTGGCAAACTCTACGGTGGTTGGTTTGTTAATGGACGATGTTGATTGGCCAAGAGCCATGTAAAAGCTGTGCGCCTTGTTTTGTAGCACAAATCGATCAGAGGGTGTATCTGGAAGAGGAAGATGTACAATCTGATAAGAGGCTGATTGAGCCATTGAGAGTGAAAAATAGTGAATTACGATGTCCCCTATGCAACTGAGTTTAAGTTCCTCAACAAGTCTGATGATGGTTAACACAGGAAAAATAAAACTAACATTATAACATGTTTTATTGCATATATCGTGGATTAATGGTGGTCATTCTGTAGATCTCAGTTGGTCATAGAATACAAAGGGAATTTATGTCGAGCCAACCCTCGATTTCTGCAAGCAAGTTGGCAAGAAATTTGAGAAAATATATTAATTACAGATTATTACAGATTTAAATAAATCTTTTCCGAACTTGAAGCCACAACTCTCTGAATCAGTGGTTATTTTATTCTTTTCCACACTGGGCAGGGTTCAAACTTTTTTTTTAGCAAATACAGCAACCATTCAATATGGTCATACATCCAAAGGTTTTTGGACAAGTTCTCGACAGTTTCTTATTCACTTTTCAACTATTCAGTGAAATTCAATATGTGAATATACATGTATTAGTGAATTTTGCAGCACAGAACTCAGGTTATATTAATACATTTTCTTGTACTTTGAGAAAAGGAATTTTTCAATATTGGAAAATATGATAAAAATCCAAAAATACCAGACCCATGGCCGCCATTTTGAATTTACTCATGAGGCTTTAATCAAGGAAATATGTAAATAAATGGTCAATGGTAAGCTGAATATGCTTGGCTATAGGGTAAGACTTGCAGGAATTGTGATTTTCTCCATCCTAATAAAACGAAAACCGAGCATTTTCAATATACACGTCAAATAAATTCGAACACTCCGGTTTTCGTCGCGGAGTTTGTGCTGCCGAAAGTAAAGTGAATATGTTACTAAGAATCACGTACATGTAGTATAGTATAACCATGTATGATATTATTTATGAACGTGGAGAAAAAAACAGGGAAATGGCACAATATAATCAGACCGAATTAATATCACTTGCGGTCTGTGACTATATGAAAAAAAACTTAATTCAGGAAACTTGGCAGTCCCGGAATTTTATCCTAACTTGATCACGTCGGAGGAAAAATGTACACGGTGGTTTATGGAATGCTTGTTAAGTTTCCAGCATTCGTATATCAAGGTGAATTTTATTCGAGAAACAGAATAACAGAAGTTGATTATAATTTATAGTATGGCACACTTGTAATCAGCGAATTTTGCCAAAAACAACAAAATCGTGACCAATGAGACGCATTGACACAGAATTAATATAGTTCAGTTTTTGTTATTGCGAATTCTCCATATGATAGAACTATGATCAGAATTCACCAACAGGGTTCTCATTAGCAGGAGGTTGGAGGCACAATAGCCTGTCTGCTTACCATTTTGAGCTGCCTAATTGATCAATAGAACATAATTTAATGACAATATAAGTGGTATTTCCGATGTCTGTCATTTTCTTTAATAAACAGATGATATGGAAGGACAAAGATACAAATGTTTCCCTCTACTTGTACCTGTCAGCATAATAGTTAGTTTGTGCACTACTCCTATGTCAAGGGAGCCATTATTTCATTTCTTCAGATCTTCAAGAAGTGTCCCATACATTTTGACTGCAGCACAGGAGTTGGCGAGTATTTCATTTGAGCTATGGGGATATGTCAATAGACACAGATACTGGTCCACCTCTGAATATCCCCATTGAGCCTCTTTGTACACACACCCTTTGGTGAATCCGCTAGTCCCAGTTGAGCCCTGCTTGGGTGAACAGAACGAATGTTTTGCTTTGTTTCATTTCAGCAACAATATAATGTAGGGAGATGAAATGAACACAAAACCTGTTATTTTCTTTTAGACTGTCACTCCATTAATTCATTGCCTGTCGAGGGTTGTACAATCAAACCTGAGTCACACTCTGCCTTGTTGGCATATTGTAAACAATTTGGGCGGACACTGGCTCTGGGGAATTCGAATAAGAATAAGTTTCTTTGGACTGTAGTCTTAAATGTCTCCATTTCAGGATCAAAGAACTTTCTCTCTTGTCACCAAGTTTTGCTTAGTGCCAGACAACAAAAGACCTGACTGCAATATTGGACAGTTCCATCACACTAATGGGGGTGTTAATTCGAACTCACCTTTTAGTGGAATTAACTCGACAAATAATTCGAAAGTAGCCAATTTTTGGAGTCGTGAGTTTCATCACTGCATCGCAAATAATTAGGGAAATTACCGTATCACAGCGGGGGAGGGGGTACCTACTTGTGTCAGAGCAGTCCAAATGCTTCCATTTTATAGTCATCTCAGATTAAAGGGCCATGATAACCCCCCATCCAAATTGAAGGCCAAGCCACAGGTACACATGACCCCCTGCCCAAAGTGTGGTGTGTTTCCATTAGCATGGCTAGCAAGAGAGTTAGTAGGGTTTACTGTCAAAAAGTCAGATACTAAAACAAAGCAAACCATTATGTTCATTTTCCCAAATTATTGCATTTCGTCATTTTCAGATATGTGCCAAGACTTGTTTCTTATCAGTATCAAATGCATAAGGAGAAGTTATCTCAGTAAAATGATAGATTTCCAGTATCCTTAAACTGGATATACATGTACTCCAGCGTTGGGCATCTATATAATAATATGGAGAAACCATTGAATACTGAACTTCCTTCATTGTGGTGAGCAATCAGTGCAAAATAACTGTATATGTCAAACCAATGGGCACAAAGTAGAATGTGCCAGTTGTGAATAGACACTGTTCTTGTTCTATCCTATTTATGCCAAGCATAAGCGAGGAAGTTTCATTTTTCAAGTCTTTAGTATGAAATGACCAGATCATTGAATAGCATGGTTAACAGCGATAGCCATAATTTGACAAAAGTATATTCAGACTCTTTGGGAAGTACGGTAATTCCTCTAATAATTCGATCGCCGGAAGTGCAGCAAAAATGGCTTATATCTGGCAAGTTTCTTCATGGTACCAGCTACAAAGTGTCATATTTTGTTATTATATGGCTGTTCTTCAATTTAAAAGAAGAAAGAGAATGTTAGTTTTTCTCTATGTTTGAATAACAGAGTTGAAAAGTGAACTTCCTGTGATTGAATTATTAGGGGAATTACCGTAAATGGAAGAGGTCAGATGAGTGTGGAAGGAAGATTATACATGTACGACTGCATCCTCGCTTGTGGCTGGTGATATTTTTCCAGCTTTGTACCCGAGTGTGCAGCAAGAGAACCCATGGAAGGCTTTCAAAACTTTAAATCTAAAAGAATACATGTATGTATGGCACAGAAATATAAAAAAATAATCCCTCGTTTTTTCCAAAGAAACTGAATTTCGAAACCCAAGTTCGTGGGTTGTTAGGAGCTTGTTCCTTCCATCTCGTGCTTACTGAGCATGATGTCATCCGGCATGATGCTTCCCATTCAGGATAGGATCGCCATGTTATGCAAACATCACACATTTGACATCATTAAATGCAAGCTGCTCATACTTAGCTACCATTTGTGACATTCTCAATTCTGATTGACGGACCTAACAGGCTTCAAGGATCAGCCAGGGAACATACAGTAGGAAGAGTTAAGTCTGTGAAGTAGTGAAGGAATGTAAATTCAAGGGACCGAACTCTTGAAGGTTAGTGGGCTAAGCTAAATTGGCAAGCTAAGCTAACACATTTTGGGATGTACCGGCACGAGCTCCACTGGATACCTGCCATTGAAGTTCAAACTCGGCAATCTCCCCAAATTACCTACCTTCAATCGCCTGATGGTGACTCGGATTACAGCCAGATTTTCCCAAGCTTCCGTCAGAAATCCTAAATAACTGAACTGAAGCAGAGCCCCACAGCTTATGACAATATAGACTTGATAAGCATAAAATCTGGCGTTTGCGGCGATTGATGGAGCAAGGAAGGCAAAGATGATGACTTTATTGCCAAGGTACCAGTTGGTTTCCCTAAGACTATTTATTTTCATTTTCCCCCACTTTGGCACTAACTCCGCCCTGAAAATATAATTGAGGATGACCAGTGTCAGAAGCAGAGTAATGTACTCGGGCCAAAGTACATATATTTGAGGGATGGGAGGGCTCGCATGCAAGATATAACATAAGCAAAGCCTCCTCAGTTTACAACATGCTTCAGTGATCAAGAACCTTTGGATTTCACCTCCCAATATTGCATAGCCTTATGACAATGTATGATGGAGATGGCTGGTGAACGGGTGTATTGAATGTGCCCCACCCCTTGCCAGTATGGGAAAAAAGATTGCTACCTGCATTGTGAGTGCAGAGTGAGACTATGCGGTACAATGAAGCATGGTAGCCATCATGGTAGCTAGACTAACATACACTAATTCTATTCCATTTGACAACATCACAAGAACTTACTATATAATACAAGACATGAAAAACTTAGGAATGGAAGCAAGGCTAAAAAAAGCTCGCCTGATCAATGCCGTAACATGAAATTATAGCATATTTGTCATTTAATTAGGTAATTAAGACCTAATTAAATATTCTTGGAATAGAACGATTTTGAAAAATCCCGTTCACAACAAACTTGAGTATAATCAGTAAAGTATTGATGACAATAGCAACCTTTAGTGATTGTATTAACATGAAATTGTAGCATATTTGTCATTTAATTAGCTAATTAAATATTTACAGAATGCAGCCATTCTGCAATGTCCCCGTCAGAACATCTCACAAGATATGTATGTCAGGCATAAGTACAGGCACAATCGGTCAAGTATTTATGAATATAGCTTCCCTAACGATTTTCTTAACATGAAATTGTAGCATAGTTTCCAGTTAATTAGCTAATTAAATATTCACGGAATGCAATCAATTTGCAACATCCCCCTCAGAACATATGTTTGTTGAGCTAAAAATTAAGGTGAAATATTAAACCTACATATCGTCAATCAATCAAGACACAATCCAATCTGGCATGTTTGGTTGCAATTCTGCCCAGGCTGCATTGATAATCACCAAAACACAATAAAGTCACTTTTTGTCATGAAAGTTTAATCACAAGATCGATTCCAGGTAAACTTTATCGATGATGTCATCAGCACAAGTAATGGAATCTGCTGTACATGTCCTTAACAGTTTGTAGATCACATCAAATGTAATTTTGAACACTATAGCTTCTACATTCCAATGTCCATAAAGTTATAGAGGAGTGTAGGTTATAGCATAAAGGATATAATTTGTCCTTTGTGTTCCTTCGATCCTTGCTCTCCTTTCAATTGGGATCTGCCTGACCTAACATCTGAAGACGTTCCTCGGTAAACCATAAGAGTATCCATCTTGCTCTGATAAATTATGTTAATAGCAGATTGTTGCAGTATCGATCAGGCTGGAAGGATAATCTGAAAGGATTACACACTCAGCTTGTACCAGGGTGAGTGAGTTAGGGTTTAACGCCGCGTTCAGCGTTATTTCCACCATATGTCGACAACATAACTAACTACAATATGATTAGCTGGACATTTGATTATCCATGCACAGTCATCATGTAGAGGAAATTAATCTCCCCCTTGTGGCAACAGACATGGTACACAACTCATAATGCTCCCCCACTTGGGGGTTCAGCTTGTAACAGGGCAAGTACGAAACACGAGTGCAAATCCTGTATCATCCTAGACTGCATTCAGACACATTTATCCATTGGGTAAATGTGTCTGAGGACCTTGGTTTTATTTAATATTTTACCAAAGATGGCGTTCACTAGACAAACCCGGTCACCAACAGGCCATGAGTGCTGGTGAGGCAAACAGTCAAATATCTATCGTTGTATGTTGGTAGTTTTGAGATACTCATGAATGCACAATTGTTTGTTTTGCAGGTTGTTGGGAGTTTCGAAACTGTCGAGTCTACCTATTCCATGACGAGTCTACTCATCCGATCAATTTCGAAATCGGATCTCGCATGAGATCATGATCTTCTGTGTGACTTCACTGAAACATTTATCAAAGGGTCTCATTTCCACTGCCATGAACTCGGGTCAGTCAGAGGAAATAAATTTCAGTCAATTTTATCCCTTTACCTTCAATCTAGTGATGGACACTTTCACATCAACAGCCTCGGACAGTGCTTCTGAAAATTTCCCGACATAACCAGCTTCGATCACATCACTGCAGCAGAGAACCACAAATATCTGGTAGGTATAAATCATTTTGTTGTACAGCATCACCGGAAGCAGAAGCGCCAGTGTCAAGATTTTGCTACTGAAGAAGTAGTTATTATCTATGACAGCTTCGATTCGCTGGTACCTCGTTAATCTGTGGACCTCAAGTCTGCAATGGGTATGAATTACCAAACAGAAAAATAATAATAGATCTACATATAGTTTTGTAAAGATCAAAATTGTTTATTATTATTCTCCTATCAACAATGTAGGGCTGCATGCAACATGCAACTATACAATATTAAAGTCACAGTGACTAACTACATGTAGACATCATTAATGAGGTGTTCAATACAGGGTCAAGTTGTGTGTTTTCATGCAAGAAACCCTCTTGTGAAAGCTCTTGTCAAAATGCTTTGTCAACAAGCTATGTCATGTACTTAGTGGAAAGTTTATTCGATAGCTATTGTTCCTGCTCAGTTGAACATCTTGACCCAATCTGTAACAAAACCTACTGCATGTAGTTTTTAAACCTTGGTTGACCTTTCAACCAGATTTACCCACAAAATAAATTGATGAGACACTTCGATCTGCACTATTATAAGATTCTCTAGTAAATATATTTGGCTATGTTAGTTGTTGACATGAGCCACCATGGCTGGAGTCACCATTTAATAAGGACATGACAATTTAGGCAATCGATCCGACATTCAGTAGGCAGCTGTCATCAAATACCTGTTTCAATATTGATGTAATTCAATAGCAGTCAATTTGGTGGCATATCCTGTGATGATGCCACTATGGTCAATTGTTCTTTAAGATCTTAAATTGATCCTCAGTAAATGTTGTCTTGTAATGTCTTGTCTGCTGTCATGTGATGTCAATTTAACTTTAGCTCAACTGACATCCCAAGACATTAACCCGTCTGTAAAATTTCCGGATGATTTTTGTTTATTTCCACGGAACCCTCATTTTTCCATGGAATTCTGTCTGTTTTCCATGGAATCCTGCTTAATCCCGGAGAAAAAATCCATGGAATTTTGGATTCCGTGGACAAATTTTCAAACCCGGAATAAAATATCTGGAAATAAATTCCATGTAAGAAAAAACCCGGAAAGTTGTCCCGTGTTTTGAATGCATTTCTAAGGAACTGTTTGTTTGTATCCGGAATTTTTGGACTTTGCTTAATTTTCAGACTGATTTAAACTTCAAACAAACCCGGAAAAAAAGAACTCAGAAATGTTTTGAACTGGAAAGTTTGGACTTTGAACTCTCTGCCCAATAGAGGTATACAGTTGCCCCATGATGACACCATTTGATGCCCGTTCCTAGTATATGACGACATCTGACGCCTAATGTAATTAAGGAAATAATTAACGTCACTCAAAAATATTTTGTCTTAGTAAATATTAAACATGCTAAATACATGTAGTCACAGTAATAGCCCTTACCCAGTTAACAGGCCATAAATACATGTAGTCACAGTAATAGCCCTTACCGAGTTAACAGGCCATAAATACATGTAGTCACAGTAATAGCCCTTACCGAGTTAACAGGCCAAATGTGTAACTAATGAATTCTTTGAAGAGTTCAAAAACGACTTTTTGTATTTAAAGTTAGTGTACTTTACCATGACATTGATTTTTTATTGATGTACCTTGAAAGTACCTAAATTCTACTTGATTTTTTTCTATAAATAATAATAATTATGTACCTTTTATGTACCCAGAGTAAAATAATTAGTTAATGTATACCCAATATGTACCCATTAAAGCATGGGAATGTTAAAACAAAGATACTGTCCCTTAAATATACCGTAATCATTTGATTAAGAGTTTTGGTGCCTAAACGGTACATGTGCCTCGAATAAAAATAATAATCATCATGTACCTTTTATGTACCCTGGGTAAAATATTTAATGTCCAGGTATACCCAATATGTACCCGTTAAAACACAAGAATGTGAAAACAAAGATACTGTACCTTAAACATACCTTTTTCAGAGTTTTTATCCCGAAACTACCTCATCTATCCAGCAGTCATAGCAATTCCTACGTGTATGCTCAAATATTAAATAACCTGAAAGTTTACCCCATCTCCTAATATATTATGCAATTCTACATCCTTGGAAAAGCCAGCTTTATTTACCACAAACACATAATTCAGAACATTTAAGCTGGTTTGAAGAAACGAGCATTTTGATCGTAAATTTATCATTCTAAATCTGTTATTGAACATTTGATTTTGTGACCTATACCTACATTGTCTACATTGATAAGCACAGTTAAATAGTCTCAACAGCACTAGTCACAAGTCAGCTTTATTTCTTTTTACAACTGATGACACCATTTCCTGGCAGTAAAACTGACAATAAACATGTTACATGTAGTTTCATACTCAATAGAATTGTGCTGGAATTTGCTTAAATTTTTCAATGAATAGTTCTGCATTGTATATAGAGAAGAATGAAGAAAGTAAATGGGGTTGATTTTCTCACCATTTTGTGAGCATCTGATATACTAAATATAAACTTGAAGTATTTTTCTATAAATGGAAATAGATTAAATTACATGGAATTAATGCAGAAAGAAACTTAACAAAATTATGAGCATCAGTGTTTTGCTCAGAATTGAGTTGTAACATTAGGCCCCTATTTATTTAAAAACAATAAATTACTAATCATAAGTCAGACTTAACAAGAACTACAGGCTTTTGTTCCTGTAGTTTATTACTTTAGGGATTGTGAATTTGAAACAATATTGACTTGCATTCCTCAGGAGTAAAAACAAATTGATATTTTTTATTTTTTTTTTTTAGAAAAGCAAAATCAAAATCTAAATAAATCAAGTTGGTAAAATTATTCCACTGTCCTTCAAACATCGTTTTTGGTAATAATGATATAATGTCCTTGAATTGGAATAAGTTATAGGAAATATTCAGTTTCTAAAACAAAACATGAGGCAGCACCTAAAAGGTGCAACAACCCCTCAGCCAGACAGTTTTAGTCAGTGTATATTGGTACACAATGAATGAAAAATGCATATGTAAAAGCCTGAAAGATTTGGTTGAATGCAGAAGATGCTTTAATAGCAGTGGCTTGTAAAAGATTAAAATATGATAAATTCAGTGTTGGATGTTGGATGCATTGAAGGATTATAATAAATATTTTGACATAGCGCGTGCGAAAAATATGGCGGAAGAACAGAAATATTCTGAACAAAAACAAAAGGCTTCAAGCCATTTTGGCTTTGAACCCTAATAATAATCTAAACAATAATAAAAGTCTTTGATAGCAATAACTGTATGATTGTCTGTCTCTTTCCATCTGTGATCAAGCAGAGGATGAGGATGGGTGGATGGCAATCCAAACAGCCTTGTGATATGAATAATATGTTTCATGGACCCCAAATTGTATATCTGTGAGTTTGAAATTGGTGAAAATCTGGTCAATGGTTGTCGTAAGATCTGTGGTTGCATGGGGTGTGGATTAAGGGAAAGAGCCCATGCTCTTGGAAGAAGTCGTTTATCTTGGTTGTTTCAGCCAAGTCGACAGCAAAGTCATTGTTGAAGTCTCCAAGTATGACAACATTAGTCGCTGAACAGTGGCCCCTTAGTGATGTAGAAAGTCCGCCCAATCAGAGAAACCAGTTCTGTCATTCATCGTAAGTTTCTTGATGCACTGATGATGTATATCAAATTTTACATCGAACACTTGAACGGTAACAGAGAGAGATCATTAATGATTTTGCATAAATTAAAGATGGCCGCCTATCCTTCCGGTCATTCAGAGAAACCAGTTCTGTCATTCATCACAAGTCTCTTGCTGCATCGATGTTTACCAAATTTTATATCGAGCACTTAAACGGTATCAGAGAAACCAGTTCTGTCATTCATCGTAAGTTTCTTGATGCACTGATGATGTATATCAAATTTTACATCGAGCACTTGAACGGTATCAGAATGATTTTGCATAAAGTAAAGATGGCCGCCTATCCTTCCGGTCATTCAGAGGAACTGATCTTCATTGTGAGTGTCTTGATACATCAATGTTGTAAACCAAGTTTCATATAGAACACTTAAATGGTATTCGAGATATATATCATTAAAGATTTTGCATAAATTAAAGATGGCCACCAAGATTTTCACCCAATCAGAGAAACCAGTTCTGTCATTCATCATAAGTCTCTTGCTGCATCGATGATGTTTACCAAATTTTATATCGAGCACTTAAACGGTATCAGAGATAGAGATCATTAAAGATTTTGCATAAATTAAAAATGGCCGGCCATCCTTCCCGCCTCTCAGAAGAATTGATGTGGTTATTCAGTGCAAGTCCAGTCTCTTGATACATCGATGCTGTATACCAAGTTTCGTATAGAACACTTCAATGGTATCAAAGAAATACATCATTAAAGATTCTGCATAAATTAAAGATGGCCACCAAGGCTTTCACCTAATCAGGAAAACTAGTTTGGTCATTCTTTCAAAGTTTCTTGATGTATCGATAATCTCTACAAAGTTTCACACTGAACAGCAAAATGGTTTCCGAGATACACAAGATTCATGGTTTCGCATAAATTAAAGATGGCCGCCAAAGTTTCCACCCAATCGGGTCCAGATTCAATAGGGTTCTGGGTCATGAGCATATGGATGTGCACGGCAAGTTTGGTGTGCCTAGGGTAAGTCGTTCTAAAGAAAGCTTGATAAAGAGAAAGCTGTGATGGTTTCGCATAAATTAAAGATGGCCGCCAAAGTTTCCAACCAATCGGGTCCAGATTCAATAGGCTTGTGGTTGACCACCCAACAATTCTGTATACCAAATTTGAAGTCTCTAGAAGCAACGGTTCGGTTTCTAGATCGATCACAAGAATTGTTGACGACCGGACGACCGGATGACCGTACGACCGGACGACCGGACGTACATGCCAACGACAAGACCCCGCAGCCTAATAGGCTGAGGGGTAAAAAGATTCCCACGAGAGTTGTCTTCCCTGTAGGTGGCGCTTCTATAGTTTGTGTGTGTGTGTGTCTTGTTGTTGTTGTTGCAAGATGATGCAACTCGCGATGTCATGAAATTCCAATAAAGTCATGAAGTATACTTGATATCCGTTGGTGGAAGACGTCAGAAACGAATAGTACTAATGTAAAAGAAATATCAACCACGCAGTTGATCTTTTAGTATCATTAAATGTTCTGCTAAACAAGTTGTTGTTGAACTGAGAACTTTACTGAAGATAAGAGTTGGATGTCGCTGGGGGTCTAATAATGAGCCTGCGAAATGAAGCATGCGCTGCGGGGAGGATGCGTCCATCAGCCAATCGGCTGGCTTCCCGCTTTCTCATGCTCAGATGTCTCGAGCTGCAAGATCCGCCAATTTCAGATGCCAATTTCTCTGTTGCGGTGATCGACGGGTTTTCGTTTTTTCTTCTTCAAGGAATATCTGTATCATATATGAACACTTTTTTTAATTACAATTGGAGTTGCACAAATGTATGGGAAACCGGCATGCACAACTGCCAGTGTGAATCAGTTGTCAGATGCGCTTCCACAATAACAACAACAACAACAAATCTGGTACCGGTAAGTTTATTTCAACTGTTCATCAATGAAATTCTGTGGTGGTGTCTTTCATGTTTCATATTTGATATATTGAAAATATTGATTTGTGTCAACATGCCGTGCCATTAGCCCTTGGGCATAAAGAGCAAATAAAGTCTTTATATTTATTTATCTGTTTTATCCCACTCGATCCAAGTTCGTGATCAACAACAACCAAGTTTAGTAAAATCTGTTTGTGTTTGGCCTCAAATTTGAAAAACGTCCACCAACATGCTCGTTTTGTATTAGTCAAGCACCCCCGCCGCAAACCTCGAGGTTTAGTGAGGACTTGACAAATGAGATTTGTTAAAATTCTTCCATGCCTTACCCCCTGGGGCAAAACATTGAAGTGATTCCCCACCTAAACCCCAATCAAATACAGTTACTGTCCCATCCCTATGTAATTTAGGGAAATATTAACTGAATGTCAACATAAACAAGATCAAAAACATGTGAAAGCCCCACCCCCTGGGGCATAAACTTGTGAGTCCCCACTAAATTCCCAATTAAGCCTGAACCTTGCCCAAGGTTTTGGGGGGAGGGGGTCATTTGACTTCTGTATTAGTTTCTCAACATTCTGAAGAAATTCAGTAAAGTAAATTGTGATACTGATAATTAATTTAGATCTAGAATAAAATTGCTAATTTCAGGTTTAGAAGATACTGTGCAATTTAATGAGTGAAAATTTAGGTTTGAAATATTGGCAAAACATATCTATTTTATTTGTTTACATTTTATTTTCAGATTTAGACCTATATCAGTGTACCGGTACTGGAACTGATATTGGTGAATTTTGGGAGAAAAGTATGAACTTCAAAGAGGCACACTGTCTGGAGTTGTGACACATTGATCCATATTTCTCAAACTTAAGACGGAGCGCTATGCTGGAAGTTCACCGAAAAGAAGAAAAAACCCACTGATTTTGACATATATAAATAACAACATTATTCGATGGATAACGGTTTTTATATAATCACGTCAGTTCTGGTTATGACTGAAGTGTGCTATATTCATAATTTAAAGGAACTGATATTCGCCGAAGATATGAGACGAAATTCTAGTTAATTTACCAACCTTCATAATAAAATACAAAATTGTGAGTAATAATTTTTTTAAATAAATTAGCAAAAAATGACAAAAATATATCTTCATTTATTTTTTGTTCTGCTCTCTGGATATGCACTGTCTAGTTAGTATGTGAAATTAAAATGACATTTGATGTGGCTGGGGCTAATTACAAAAGTAATTGGTTATCTAATATCACTGGCTGTGATGTGACAACGACTTACGTACATGTTTATTGTAGAAACATTTACTAAACCTACAATCAAAATTTTCTTGCAAGGGTCTATCAATTCCTGGTGTCTTCTAGTCATTTTGCTAGATTCTGGATGGCTGGGATTCGAATTCCTGCAGACTTGCACCTCCACAAGACCCTCAGCGGCCACAGTTTTTTCTACTGGTAAGATTCTCCAAAATTATATTTAGCAAAGTCATGAAAGTGGAATTCCGAAGTTCGTCGTAACAATCCGGCAAATCATGAACAGTAAAATATATTTATGCAATGTTGAATCTATGATGATATGTAAAAATGTGGCTTTGACCGAGACACTGCCTCAATATCGTTTTATCTGCACTTTTCAATACTTGAAAAAAGTTTCTCATATATTGGACTTAAAATAAACATCACCTGAACAATGTTTTCTACATGTATTAAAAAGAAACACCAAACTGAGGAAATATTACTAGAGACTGGACAATACAAGTAGGCTAATCATGCAAATAAAAACCCATAAGTTTTAACACTTAAAAAAATGTAAGTATTTGGATACAATTGAAATTTGCTGTTGGCATTCACTTATCCTATGATCTCATTACTTTTATCAAATGATAAAATTTCATCCATCATCAATGTATTCACCTATGCTATATGTATATCATTTCTTGTAGATGGAGCTTGTGAGGGTAACAAGTGGAATTTCTCAGCCATCACCGAAACAGAACAGTGTGCACATGCTTTTATTACAGTATTAGTCAATCATACCAAGTAAGACCACTTCAAATCAGTTTAAAGCATGATATGGTCAACCTCAGGTCCATGTGTAAGCCCATTCCCAATACCAAAGAAAAATGCCCAAAGTATATCCGAAGTTTACCTCTGAGATGTAGACAAATTTCTTCACCGGTTGGTGCTCATCATTTATCTGATAAATATGTCACACAGCCATGCTCCTTGTCGGCATTTTAGGTGTATGCCAGTGCCATCAAGGACAGGTGAGGGTCATTCAAGTATTATATAGCAAAATAACCATTAAATTTTTGGACACAAATGAAAGTGCCAACTATTTGACCACCCAGTGTGAACAGTCTCTCATTGTTTGCATATGTAATACTTGAAATGACTATCTATTTTGTAAAAATTCCTTGCTTAAAATTCTGAATTTCCAATTACCCGGGCCAAAAAAAAAAATCTGAGAAAAAGCCGGAAAAAATGACCGGGATAATTGGCAAAAAAACAAAACGGAATAGCTTTCCAGGTATAAAATCCGGAATATATTTTCCGGGTTTTCAAAAACCCGGAATATTTATTCCGGGTTTTCAAAAACCCTGCAGGTTACAGGTTGCCCGGAATTAAAAACCGAAAGTCAGACTAAATACCCGGAAATGTTTTCCATTAACATGGAATCAAATTTCAATGATTTTTTACAGAAAATAAACTTCACGGAAATTTATGAAAAAAAGCGGGGAAAAGGACTAAATAACTGGAATTAATTTCCGCATTAGAAAAAAACCCCCAAATCTGAAGCTAAAATGTTCTTCCGGAATTGCAATTGTTTTTCAGGAAAATCACATTTTGTGTCCGAAATTGGAGTCCGAATACTCCAGGGTTTTTTTTTCATGGAAACAGTCTTTTTTTCCATGGAAACTGGTGAAAAAAAACGGGAATTTTACAGACGGGAATCTTGATCAATAACAAGGTCAGCAGACAGTATCATAGCCAAATTTTCACTGTACAGAACTGCATGATGTCCACTTTTCCTTAATATAGGTCTGTCACAAACTGAACCATACTAATTAGCACATGATATGTAATCATGTAGTTACTACATGGTTCATCGCAGAAACTGAATGATACTACACATAAACTGATTGAAACAGTCAATTATTTGTAGTTTATGACTGTATGGTAACTGGGTGGCAATACCTATTTTGGAATGGTACACCAAACAGAAAAAAAACCCCAGTCTCTTAAGCCAGGCGGCGGTTGTTTAATAAAGGTAATTTAAAATGACAAATTTCTCTGGGAGAGTTTTATACTGTGGTCCTTAAAAACAGGTGATCGTTCAGTAAAGCTGGAGGTAGAGCAGATTTGATGTAGTATGGCATTGTCAATGTGCATTAAAAAAGTGTCAAAGCAAATGCCTGTATGCTCAGTCACCTATCAGAGTGTTTCTGGGAAGGTTTAATGAGGGAAACAATTAATATTCAGTTTCTGAGCTCGCTCTAAAAAAAAAAATAGAATAGGTCAGTTTCCCAGCTATTGGGGGAAATAGAATAGATAACTTTTTCAGCTTGTTCTAATGGGGAAATAGAACAGGCCAGTTTCTCAGTTTGTTCTAATGGGGAAATAGGACAGGCCAGTTTCTCAGTCTGTTCTAATGGGGAAATAGAACAGGCCAGTTTCTCAGTTTGTTCTAAATAGTGAAATAGGACAGGCCAGTTTCTCAGTTTGTTCTAATGGGGGAATATAACAGGTCACTTTCTCAGCTTGTTCTAATAGAAAAATAGGACAGGCCAGTTTCTCAGCTTGTTCTAATGGGGCAATAGAACGAACAGTTTCTCAGTTTCTTCTAATAGTAAAATAGGAAAGCCAGTTTCTCAGTCTGTTCTAACGGGGAAATATAACAGGTGACTTTCTCAGCTTATCCTAATGGGGGAATAGATCACTTTCTCAGCTTGTTCCAGGAGAAATAGAACAGGTCAGCTTTCCTGCTTGTTCTATTGGGGAAATAGAAGTGTATCTTTCTCAGTTTGTTCTAATGGGAAAATAGAATAGACCAGTTTCCCAGCGTGTTCTAGTGAGGAAACAGAATAGGTCAGTTTCTCAGCTTATTCAAATGGGGAAAACGAACAGGCCAGTTTGTTGGTTGGCTGGTTGTTTGAAGTTTAACGTCGCACCTAACCTTATTGGTCACACAGCGACGATGACCCAAACAAACATACCCTAGCAAAATCTTAATCCTAACAAAACTACAAAAAAAATTGAATGGTACAAACCATGCTGCCCTAAGCTGGCCAGTTTGTCAGCTTGTTCTAAAGGGAAAATAGAATACATGCAGATCACTTTCGCAGCTAGGCCAGTTGTCAGCTTGTTCTAATGGGTAAACAGGACAGGCCAGTTTCTCAGCTTGTTCTAGTGGAGAAACAGATTAGCCCAGTTCCTCAGCTTGTTCTAATGATAAAATAGGACAGGCCAGTTTCTCAGCTTGTTCTAGTGGAGAAACAGATTAGGCCAGTTCCTCAGCTTGTTCTAGTGGAGAAACAGATTAGGCCAGTTCCTCAGCTTGTTCTAGTGGAGAAACAGATTAGGCCAGTTCCTCAGCTTGTTCTAGTGGAGAAACAGATTAGGCCAGTTCCTCAGCTTGTTCTAATGGGAAAATAAAATAGATCACTTTTGCAGCTAGGCCAGTTCACAGCCTGTTCTGATGGGGAAACAGAATAGGCCAGTTTCTCAGCTTATTCTAATGAGAGAACGAGAGATCCTGAAGGATCTTGGCGCCCACCATTGTCCGATAATCGTAAGCTAATGACAAGAGGATCTTTTTGTCCATTGTTACTAAGACGATTGAGTTGTAATTTTGTTTACAGAATTTCGAATCCGATTAAAAAGATCGAAAAAGGGACACTGGAAAACACCAAGATATCATCTTTCTAAGTTTCAGGAGTTTCAAGATTTCTAGAAAATGTACTTATGTCGGTTGTTATAGTACAAGGGAAATGAGCAAAGTTAGTCTGAAAGTGAATGTACATGTACGGAGGATCCTTCGTCTTCGTTTTGTAGTATTTTTTTATTTTTTTGCACGTGTCATCATTGGGTACTGGAAGCGAAGAAAAATCTCTTTGACACTTTGGCATACTTAAGATTTTATAATTAGGAACGAATGCTAATTCTGTTCTGTTTGCTGGACTAGTTTGAGATATCTCTTTTAAGATACCATGCTCGAAAATAGTAAGATGGTACAATACTTAATACTGAAGGGATCCGGTCCACGCAGTACTGTTGAAACTTCGAATTTGAAAGTGTCTGTATCCCGATTATTTCCCTTGGATCGAAGCATGCAGTAGTTTACAGTTGTCGAGTTGTGACATTGTGTCACAAGAGTGACGTCCCTTCATGTAGCTGACCCGCCAGCAGACGAAAGGGTGGGGTAGTTCACTTGCAACTGCATGGACTAAAGAAAACCGATTTAAAATTTGAAGAAATACATTTTAATTCCCAATTATTTGAACTCCTTGATATGGAAGGCGAAGATATGGATATTCTCTATAGTCAATATATAGAATATGCCACGTTTGATCCGCCGACTCTTGTGATGCAACGTCGCAACTCGGGAATACCGTATTAATAGGATTTTCGATTCGGACCGAAAAAGCTATCTTGCAAAACTAGACCCTAAGGAGGATCTGTGTACCAAATCTGAGAAAGATCCATGCAGTACTGAGAAATGACGATAACTAAGTTTCCTGGAGAAATCCAAGATGGCTGCCTGGTGGCCATATTGGATTTTCGAATCGGACCAGAAAAGGCATCTTGCACAACTAGACCGAAGATCCATGCAGTAGTTCCTGAGAAATCGCAATAACAAGGTTTCATTGGGAAATCAAAGATGGCTGCCTGGTGGCCATATTGGATTTTAAAATCGGACCAGAAAAGTTTTCTTGCACAACTAGACCCCAGCCCACCTGTGTACCAAATTTGAAAAAGATCCATGCAGTAGTTCCCGAGAAATCGTGGTAACAAGGTTTCATGGGGAAATCCAAGATGGCTGCCTGGTGGCCATATTGGATTTTCGAATCGGACCAGAAAAGGTTTCTTGCACAACTAGACCCCAAGGGGAACCTGTGTACCAAATTTGAAAAAGATCCATGCAGTAGTTCTTGAGAAATCGCGGTAACAAGGTTTCATGGGGAAATCCAAGATGGCTGCCTGGTGGCCATATTGGATTTTCGAATCGGACCAGAAAAGGTTTCTTGCACAACTAGACCCCAAGGGGAACCTGTGTACCAAATTTGAAAAAGATCCATCCAGTAGTTCCCGAGAAATCGTGGTAACAAGGTTTCATGGGAAAATCCAAGATGGCTGCCTGGTGGCCATATTGGATTTTCGAATCGGACCAGAAAAGGTTTCTTGCACAACTAGACCCCAAGGGGAACCTGTGTACCAAATTTGAAAAAGATCCATGCAGTAGTTCCTGAGATATCGCGATAACAAGAATTGTTTACGGACGGACGGACGACGGACTGACGGACGACGGACCACGGATGAAAAGTGATTTGAACAGCCCACCATCTGGTGATGGTGAGCTAAAAATAGAACAGGGCAGTTTCTCAGCTTGTTCTAATGGGGAAATAGAATAGGCCAGTTTCCCAGCTTGTTTTAATGGGGAGATAGGCCAGATTCTCAGATTGTTCTAATGAGGAAAATAGAATAGATCACTTTCTCAACTTGTTTTAATGGGAAAATAGAATAGATCACTTTCTCAGCTTGTTCTAATGGAAAAATAGAATAGGAAATGGAAAAATGGAATGAGAAAGAAAACTAAGGCAAGACAGAGGCAAGTTACGAGAGCAGGGTTTGAGACTCGTGAACTTGCATGAATTCTAACATGTAATCCTGTGCAAAAGCATCAGAAGCATGCAATTATCGAAAGACAATAAATCACCCAAAATAAACAGGGAATAACTCATATACAGAAAAAAGCAGCATAACAATATAAAGCAACAATGACTCTGAAGCATGCTGCCACCCACAACAGAAATACTAGGAATGTACTGTTACTTCAGAACAGAACAGACAAATCACAAGACTGTATGGTGCAAATTTCAACTCTACTAAACTGATAGCTAAGTAAGTGAATTTCTTTCCAGACATACCTGTACAGACTCTCTATTAAATCAAATATATGCACAGATCAAAATCATGAATAATGTTCCCATAAAACATGCCCTATTAACTCAATAAGTTTGGGTTTGGTGTTCAGCAAAGTGTATAGCTCAGGTCAGCAGTCAGCCTCAGAAAGCTCCAGGCTTGGACACCACAGTTCCAGCCCAAGCCTGCCAGTCAAGCTGAAAACTTTACAAAAAAGAAAGAAAAAAAGACGAATATGTGTTTTTATTTGCAGTGTAGATCTTAAAACTTCTGAAACTTAAGTGAGTGAGTGAATACGATTTAATGTCGCTTTCAACTATTATCAGTCATATCACGACGTTTGGGTCCTACATACTCCTTTTCACACACGGGAATCCCATGGGTGCCACAATTAGTCGCCTTTTATGAAAAGTTGTCTAAGGAGCCGACACCTAGGTCAACTCAGAGAAATAATGTTGTAATACTATATATTGATAGAAACTATTAGTGTATTATTTTTCCACCAACTATCCTGGGCATCCTGTACATGAAGGTGAGACTCACAAAACTCCTCGCCGAACCCCAAGCAATTAAGAAATATGCTGAGAATGTGCAACATATTATGGCTATATTTACTAATCCTCCAGAATTGTCTTTTTTAGAGCATATCATTAATTCTGACGATATAACAGCTACATTCAAGCATATATCACAAAATAACAGAATAAGTTTCCAACATTTGGTAGCTGTACTGAACACAGTTCTTCAGATATAACTGGTTACATTCGAGCATATTCAAGATTATTACGAACGAAAAGGGGCATAACTCCATAAAATAAGGATAGAGACAATGATTATTTTGCATGCTTCTAGAATACAACTAGATAAATATGTTTTCAAAATTTAGTAGCTGTACATACAAATCTGAAGATATAACTTGTACATTCAACTTTTATATAAAGAAATAAGAGATTATTAAATCCGAAAAGGGGAAAATAGCTCCATGAAGCCGAGACGTCTTTTTTTTTAAGCATCTAGAGTACGACTAGATAAACTAGAGCCTTATGCACTCAAATGGGGCTATTTAAATGTAAAATAGGCTGTTGGAATAATTCCACTAACTCTTTGATGTTCCGTCCCATGGCGAAGAGCCATACTTGTAGTCTCACACATTCCTCTCAACAAGGATCTCTAGTGCATTAGTATAATTGCACACATATATATATTAAAAAATGTAACTTGTGACCGATGGGACAAATTACGTCACACACTACGAACAACAGTGATTGGCTGTTTACCCTATTGCACTGCACAGTGCGCGAAATTCAAAACTGTCAAACGTGTTTTTCTAGGTTGATCAATCCAAGATAGCCAATCAGGGTTGTTTGTGGTGCGTGACCTAATTATTATGATTTCAGGTTCGAGGCAACGGCAGTCCCTCTTGCATATCGCTCTAATTTCTGGCCCGCGTAACCCTTTGTCTGAAGCTGTGTCCGTGAAAACGTTCAATAAATGCCCATTCGCGAAAGATTTTACCTATGAGAGTGACGAAGATGGGCGGTTGACATTACTAACTCCATCGAAGTTTATGCATCATAAACTGGGTTCCAAGCAATCGAAAAGGAGACGAAATGTCGTGAGCTCCATGAAACCGTATCAGATACATCACGTACATCTAGCCCGAAAACATCGGCTAAGGAGTCTATTTTTTTTATTGTTGTTGCTGAATATGATGGGAATGCCATGCTCCCTTACCCTATATTCACCTATCACAGCTAGAGTTTCTGAGTTACACGTACATCCATAAAGGAAAATTATACTAGCCAGACATATGAAAGTTGGAAGTATGCACCGCAGGTGCTTCTATCTACCATTCTATGTTCCACCCCCAACCCTATACTATATCAGGTTGGGGTGGAACAGAGAACGGTAGATAGAACAGGGTTCGCACAGCTGGGAAAGATCAAAATTCCAGGACATTTCCAGGACATTTCCAGGACAAAATTGCTGTTTTCCAGCGGACAAAGTTGCATGCATGATTACTTAATAAAAAAAAAAACCCTGATTATCTCCCCTGTTGTCACCAGGAAGTATGAAATACACGTGGAATATGGCTCCGTTTTCGGCTTGAAATATTTGTCACTAAAACGAACAATTCATTCAGAGATAGAGATTCTAATCTAAAGGACAACGGATGGGTAAATAATCGTACAAATTCAATCTTAAAACGATATTATGCCTGAATCGGCCGTGGAAGAGCCAAAGAAAGATGTGATAGTTCGATTACTCCGCATATTTTGTCGCTCACGCTGATAGCAGGATTCGTGCTTTGCACCTTTCGCGCAACTTTTCACGGCACTTTCCCCCATATTTCCAACATCGAACGTGTTTTGGCAAAGCCTGCATTTCGCTCTGTGCAAAGGCTCCTTGAGGTGCCAGTCCTGGTAGTCCGGATGACTCGGCCACGAAGAATTAAAATGACAAAGGCGTGACATAAGGTGACAGGTCATTCCACATTTCTCTCTCAGATTAATGATCGGAGGTTTCCGTGAATATCCGTCACCATGGGAGCCCAGTGACGGATGTCTCAATTCGATATTTGATTGGCCGAGAAGTTTTACTATATTTACTACGAATGTTTTTGAATGAATTGGCGAGTCAGTGAACTGGGGAATCCCCCGACAGCGATGACCGATCGTTGGAGTGAGCATTTGCCGACGGATGATTCGCAGCACAGTAATTTTATTGATTTTCCAGGACTTTCAAGGACACATACTATTTTTCCAGGACTTTCCAGTACTGGAAAGCATAATTTTATTTTTCCAGGACATTTAAGGACATTCCAGGACTGTGCGAACCTTGTAGAAGCACCTGTGGTATGCACGCATGGATTCGCTACAAGAGTCAATTTATCCAACGATCATTCTGAGTCAGAAAACCCCACAGATCCAAAGTACTGGATTGACACCAATTACCAAGCTCTTGATCTCTGCTTAAGAAAATATTGACAGCTGGCTGAATTGACAGATAATCCTGTAGATAGATGTTCGACAGAAAATGAAGATTTAATTTACGTGAATCACTGCAAATGGGTCGTTTGCTATTCGTTCACCTTTTGGCTTAAAAGATGGTGGAAAACAGAAACAGAACTGGTTTGTGGCAAACCTTGTTCCTAGGGGACTTCACACTTTCCTAAATATAGCCACTATATATCCTATTGCTGTAGGAAGAACTTCTGTGCGTGGCTGTGAGAACGAGGTTAACTCTTCTTAACAGTTACGATCCTTCTACATATAACTTGCCATTACAAATCAACACCAACACATCTCCCCCTGTCACCTTTCTTCATAAAGACACTGGGTGCATGTAATATGTAGAGCTCTTATTGTGTAGATCAGGGAAATGCTTGCAACATTCCAAGAATATTTCAGAAGCAGAATGGAAAGACAACATTTCTGAATACAGGAAAATTATTATGTAAATGATTTGACCACCACTGGATTTTAGAAAATTACCATAAAAAGATAATGGTGAGGGTCTTGAGAGGTAAGCTCAAATGGCGAAAATTCCAAACTGTAACTCAACACACATATTTTATGAAAATGTAAATGAATACAGGCAAAGTGAAATATCCCATTGTTTTCTAAAATGAATTACACTTATACTGGTATTATTTAAGACTAAATTACTGCCCGGACACGCTTTCTAATGCGAATGAGTTAGCCACACAAAATCACTCAACATGCGCCTCTCAAATTCTGTGGTTTAGCAGACGACATATTTTGAGTAGGAAAGTAGTGCCACTGGAAAATTAACAAATACACGCATAAAATTAGATAAATACAAATGTAACTTGAAGATATCAGACCTGAAACTATACACGAACATTAAAAACACAGAAACCTGGACACTCTAAAGAAGGAAGTTTCAGACCTCGTTCTTGTCATGTAAGAACTCTTATCTTTTTCTGTCTTAGCAAGACACAGCACCGGTCCTCAAGTTTTCCTCACTTTAACCCTTTCATACTTACACCGGCCAAAACCGGCCGGCACCGTATATACCCATAATGACTGAAACCGGCCGCAATTGACCACCATATAAAACAATCGCCAGACAGTAAAATGTTCATCAAGTGACAGCTCGTCGATAGTTCACATCGTTGAACAAGGAATTAATCACCAAAACTCGTTCATATTTTATTGTAAATCATGCAATAAACGTATAAGAAGTTTATTTTACTGAAGACGTACCTTCATTGTGATGGAAATTGAGAAAATCAGCAAAGAATTTGCCGTTTTTGGACCATTTTCAACGCCATCGAAATCTCATTTCCCGCGGTAGAATGTGGGAGATCTTGGCCTCATTTCAAAGGTCAGTTCTCCCACTTTCGACCTATGATGAGTGATTTAACAAATAACCAAGCAATAACGCAAATAACGAACGATTTGATTGGATAGAAATGATGTCAGCCCTTCTTCATCGAGGTGAAAATGAAGCAAATTGAGCTGGGGAAGCTGATTGGTGGAAAATAAGGTCACGGCGGGAGACAATGGCAGCGATTGGCCGGCTGTCTGTTATTCGCGTTGCCGGGTGCAGAAAAATGGCGTCGTACGCAACTTCAGCGAGCCGACTGTTGTGTTTACCATGGAAAGAAAGGTTTTCCCGGATTTATGTCAGATAAATACCCACAGGAATGATGTACTGGTATTTTAGCACGATCGTCCGGTTGAAATGGGCGAATTCTGATGAGATTTTTTATGGAAACTTTGACTGGGACATAGACGCACAGTAATGTTGCCAAAATCAAAGTTGTTTTTTTTTGTTTTTTTTTTCTTTTCTCGTCTGGTCTGCTTTTATTTTAGACACAAATGGAGAGATATTTTTAAGGACAGGATAATTAAAGTATGGGCCTTATGAAAATATATATATTTAGCAGGGTTTCAATAAAGCTACATGCAAATATATCGCTTCAAAAAAAGACAATCCGTAACAAAATCCTCCCGCATGCATTTATCCGAATATACAAGGCTGACAAACTAGACTCAGCCCCGTAAAAAGTTTCCTCATAATTTGATAGCTGTACCAAACAGTTTTAATTAGATATAACTAGTTACATTCAATCATAGTGCACCTGAAAAATTGACTAATTTTCTGTTGGCCACTGGAATACAACTACATGTATGTAGTTTCCAAAATTTAGTAGCTGTATCAAACACATTCTGCAGATATATTTGGTAACATTCAAGCATATATCACAAAATAAACAAGAGCCCAAGGGGCTTCAATATACGCCCGTATATCTGGAATTACATTGGTTCAAATTTCAAGGTTGTTTAATAGCCTTGATTCCAATTGATCTAGCAATCCAGAGAAAGGTCTACAATTTTTTGCTTATGAGAATGTAACATATATCACATCTTATATTGAATGATAAACTAAAACGAGCTTAACTCTTGGTAACTAGTTGACCTTGAAGCAAGAGCTGAGAGCTCACGTATCCCACACTGAAATCGACAATCGACAAGAAAATAGTAGTTTTCCTGCAAATGGATTCCTTTCAGACGAGATAATTTTCCATGAAGGAAGAAGAAAGTGATGAAGCAAACCTTTGTTCTTGAGTTAATAAACAGGTGTGAAGTTCATAAAGGACTCCTCTCCCCGTTAAATTAGTAAATGTATGGTTTTTATTTCACAACAGCTTAACTAAATGAAGCGTTTCAAACATGGGAGACAACTCCACAGGACAATACCATATAAATGCAGGGGAAAGAACTTCAAATATTCCAACAATATTCCAACACATTAAGTCAGCTAAGCTTGACTCAGTTTTGGGGGACTGCCACCTAGACCTTTGACAAATTGATGTCATATGTATGGCTTCACTTTGCCATGCGAGTAAGGTATACTCAAAGTTTAGTACCAATCCATACCTTGAAACTAGAGCTATCGCATGGACAACAAATGTTAATGGATGAATGGACAGAACACAACATCACATTACACGACCTCATCTTCGACAGGCATATGAAAATGTGACTTTTAATGATTTCTTGATTTTGGGGTCACAGTGACCTTGACCTCAATTTTGGTACACAACACATCGTCTTCCCTCAATCTATCAATGCACACAAAAAATCATGATTTTTAATGATTTCCTGATTTTGGGGTCACAGTGACCTTGACCTTTGACCTTGGCCTAAATTTTGGTACATGACAAACCGTCTCCCCTCAATTTCTCAATGGACACAAAAAATCATGATTTTTAACAATTTCGCGATTTTGGGGTCACAGTGACCTTGACCTACATTTTGGAATGTGACACATTGTGTCCCCCTAATGTATCTACTGACACAAAAAATGTTATTTTTAATAATTTCCTAATTTTGGGGTCAGTGACCTTTGACCTTGACCTAATTTTTGGTATGCATCACTTCATTTCCGCCTATTGAATCCACTCACAAACAAGAGCCCAAGGGGCTTCAATATACGCCCGTGTATCTGGAATTACATTGGTCCAAATTTCAAGGTTGTTTGATAGCTTCGATTCCAATTGGTAGCTAGCCTACAATTTTGTGCTTCTGAGAATGTAACATATATAACATCTTATATTGAATGATAAACTAAAACGAGCTTAACTCTTGGTAACTAGTTGACCTTGCAGCAAGAGACGAGGGCTCACATATCCCACACTGAAATCGACAATATTCAAACACAAGAAAATAGTAGTTTTCCTGCAAATGGATTCCTTTCAGACGAGATAATTTTTCATGAAGGAAGAAGAAAGTGATGAAGTAAACCTTTGTTCTTGAGTTAATAAAGAGGTATGAAGTTCATAAAGGATCCCTCTCCCCGTTAAATTACTAAATGTATGGTTGTTATTTCACAACAGTTGTAGCTGTTTCAAATATGAGACAGGATGAATGCCATATACATGTACATGTAGGGGAGAGAATATTCCAACCTAACACATATGGTCAGCTAAACTTCATTCAGTTTTGAAGGCCTGTGACCTTGACCTTGGACAAATTGATCTCAAAATGTATGGCTCCTCTTTGCCATGCGAGTGAGGTATACCTTGAAACTAGAGATATCGCATGGACAACAAATGTTAATGGATGAATGGACAGAACGCAACATCGCATTACATGACCTCGTCTTCGACAGGCATATGAAAATGTGATTTCCTGATTTTGGGGTCATAGTTACCTTGACCTAAATTTTGGTACACGACACTTCGTCTTCCGTCAATGTATCAATGGACACAAACAAATCATGATTTTGTATGAATTTCAGGATTTTGGGGGTCACAGTGACCTTGACGTTCAGCCTTGACCTACAATTTGGAGTGTGACACATCATGTCCCCCTAATGAATCTACGGACACAAAACAAAGTAATTTTCAAAGATTTTTTGATTTTAGAGTCACAGTGACAGTGACAAACCATCTCCCCGTAATTTCTCAATGGACACAAAAAATCATGATTTTTAACAATTTAACGATTTTGGGGTCACAGTGACCTTGACCTACATTTTGGTATGCGACACATCACGTCCCCATAATGTATCTACTGACACAAAAAAAATGTTATTTATAATAATATCCTGATTTTGGGGTCACAGTGACCTTTGACCTTTGACCTTGATTCTGGTGTCACAGTCATCTTGACTATTGACCTGGATCTAAATTTTCGTACATGACAAAACGGCTACCGGTAATTTCTCAATGTACTAAAAAATCTTGATTTTTAACAATTTCATGATTTTGGGGTCACACTGACCTTGACCTTTGACCTTGACCTACATTTTGATATGTGACACATTGTGTCCCCCTAATGTATCTACTCACACAAAGAAATGTTATTTTCAATAATTTCCTGATTTTTGGGTCAGTAACCTTTGACCTTCAACCTTGACCTATATTTTGGTATGCGACACCTCATTTCCCCCTTTTGAATCCACTCATAAAAAATTAGAAATTTTTAATGATTTCCTGATTTTTCCGTCACACTGACCTTTGACCTCTGACCTCGACCTACATTTCGTATGCAACACATCGTTCTCCCCTAGGGCATCCACTTAAATTAGAACTGTAGATAGAAAACTGTCAATGATAAATGATTTCCTGATTTTAGGCAACAGTGACCTTTGACCTCTGACCTTGACCTCGACCTCAATTTTGGTACGCGACACATCGTCTCTACCTAGCGTATCCACTCACAAAAAATTGCAACTGTGGATAGAAAACTTTCACAGATATAGACCGGACACGGACACTTCAGTGATTTCCTGTTTTTTAGGCCAGTGACCTTTGACCTTCATTTTGGTATGCGTCTCCCCGTAGGGTATCCACTCACCAAAAATTAGAACTGTAGATGGAAAACTGTCCCAGATATAGACGGGACACAGGGGACGGACAGACGGACACACGGACAGACAGACGGAAACCGCCATCACATAATACGTCCGCCTTTTGGCGGGCGTATAAAAAATAGAAATTTTTAACGATTTCCTGATTTTTCGATCACACTGACCTTTGACCTCGGACCTTGACCTACATTTAATATGCAACACATCGTTCCCCCCCTAGGGCATCCACCCACCAAAAATTAGAACTGTAGATAGAAAACTGTCAACGATCAATGATTTCCTGGTTTTTGGCAACAGTGATCTTTGACCTCGACCTCAATTTTGGTACGCGACACATCGTCTCCACCTGGCGTATCCACTCACAAAAAATTGCAACTGTGGATAGAAACGTTCACAGATATAGACCGGACACGAACACTTCAGTGATTTCCTGTTTTTTAGGCCAGTGACCTTTGACCTGTGACCTCGACCTTCATTTTGGTACGCGACACATTGTCTTCCCGTAGAGTATCCACTCACCAAAGATTGGAGCTGTGGATAGGAAACTGTCCCAGATATAGACCGGATACGAGAACTGGACAGACGGAGGGAACCGCCATCACATAATACGTCCGCCTTTTGGGCGGGCGTATAAAAATTAATACATCTGTAAAGGGGCATAACTCTGTAAAATATGGGCAGAGCAGAGCCATTTTAAATAGGCGTATTACTTATAACTAGGTGAATACATTTAATTTGAGTTTTATTGAATTTGAAAATTGAGTGGATGAAATTTTTTGTCAAGAATAACCCCTGGATGCGGTAACGGATGGACATACATGATGGCGACAATACCCCAAGGCCAAATGGCCAATGGGTAAAAGTCAACAACTGTGAGACATCGGAAATACCAGACCTGTGAACAATATTTAGATGAATTACAAAACCTTGAATTAATACGAAGCTGTGCATCTGAAAACCCCTCGGCTTTGAGCGCCAGCCATAATGTATTCAATTTGAACCATACTACATGTACTTTGAAGTCATCAGGAACACAGCAGTCAAGTGACATATATATATAGATTATTAAAATTTGCAATTAGAAATGGCCCCCAAGGTTTCCGTCCAATCAGAGAAACCGGCAGTCATTACTAGTCTCTTGATATTTCAATGATGTATACCGAGTATCATACTGAACACCTCAAAAGTATCAAATGATATGTAGACCATCAATGATTTTACATAAATAAAAAATGGCCACCAAGATTTCCATTCAATCAGAGAAAACAGTTCTGTCATTCAGTGTTAGTCTCTTGATGTATTGATGCTGTTAAAAAGCCTTGCATCAAACACTTGAACAGAACCAAAGGTATAGATTTAAATTTAAAACAGTCACCATGATTTCTGCCCAATCAGAAAAACTAGTTCTGTCATTCATCATAACTCTCTCAATGCATCGATGGTGTGTACTAAATTTTACATCAAACACTCAAACAGGTATCGGAGATAGCTGATCATTAATGATTTTGCATAAATTAAAGATGACCACCAACCCTTCCCGCCACTTAGAGGAACTGATGTGGTTATTCATTGGAAGTCTCTTGATACATCAATGCTGTACACAAAGTTTCGTATGGAACACTTAAATGGTGTCAGAAATACACATATATTTTGCACGAATTAAAGATGGCTGCCATAGTTTACCATCAATCAGGAAAATTAGTTCTGTCATTCCTCAAAAGTTTCTTGATGTATCGAAAATCTATACCAAGTTTCACACTGAACAGCGAAATGTTATCCGAGATACACAAGATTAATGGTTTCGCATAAATTAAAGATGGCCAACACAGTTTCCAACTAATCGGGTCCACATTCAATAGTGTTGACTGTTCTACAATGTAGGTCACGAGCATATGGAAGTGCACTGCTAGTTTGGTGTGCCTAGAGTAAGTCGTTCCAAAGATATGATGGTAACACGAAGGCTGTGCCCGACAGAGGATGTACATGTACTCGGAAAGTGAGTGAGTGAGTGTGAGGCTGAGGACGAAGACAATACCCTTTGGCCGAATTTTGGCCTAGGGGTAAAAAACAGATCAATTCAATTTTCAAGAAGAAATCTGTTCTTTCATGGAGGTGAATAGAACTGGAACAGCATCCAGCCATTGCAGACTTTCCGTAGAGGTCCATTGGGCTGTCAGAAACTGGTGTCTTTGACCCATCCTTTGAATGTTCCCAATTTCTTGTCTGGAACAGGCACGGCAGGGCGAAAACCCTTTTTTATACACTGGTCGAAAAAGTTTTTTGGCTGCTTGCCACTTTGTCAGATGCACTATAGTACCATAACCCTGACTGACCTGGGGTGCGTTCCATTTTGTAATATTCATTTGTGTTTAGAAGGTTCATTCGCTGCACCATTCATGTTTTTTAAATAAATAAATAAATAAGACGATAGTACTCTTTGAGTACTTTCATTATCACCTGAACAGGATCTCAAATCATGATGACATTGTTGCACATACACATGTAATTTGACAAGTCAAATACATGGACAGATTACACTCACAATTCAGTATCTCCCTGCTGAGCTCACTGGCGACAATGTCTCAGGGAGCTGAAATAACATTGAAGGTTCAGAGGTGAAACATGCAATGCTGTACCTTCATCCGAGTCGAGGACACTAATGCCTCCCCAGCACGCATCAATGCCCATGGAAACTCCATGGCAAATGCAACCCTAGCCACATTGAAGAGGGCGAAGGCTTTATACACGGTATCCACGGCAATGGTGCCTGTCGCAGAGCATGTGACCATAGTGAGCAACATCATGACCTTGTGCACATGCCGCCCAAGTCTGTCATAAATGGAAGTGATCCTTCCTACCATATGGACACATTTTATCTCCAGGCTGAAAATCAAGCATCATGTGACCATACCGGTTGTATGTACAAATCTCTGGTTATACAATCTCTGTTTTCTAAACCTCCAATGCTGAAGGAGATAAAAACATTTATTATATACTTGGCGATGAGATAGTGAAAATTATCAATCAAATAAAAGTGATATTTTCCCTGAATGATGATATCAAATATATCATCACTGTGATGATATGGAAATTGACGTGACAGCGCACAAATACATGTCACCGTGGTCACAGTGATGAGGCAACTGACCGAACCTCCACAAGGTTCATGCGCCAAAGAAAAACAAGCTAAATATTTGAGAAGATTTGTATGTTATTATGCCTTATGATGACCAGATTTTGACAGGAAATAAAACACAAATAGGCACAAAATGAATAAGAAATAGCGGCAATGGCGATAATGGGACCGACTCGTCACATAGGCGTGCACCTGAACATGCGCGACGTGACTGCAGTTTGGCCAGAGCAGTGCAGAGTGCAACACCAACTCGGTGCGGAAAATAAAACCCATTCCTCAATTGCAGGCTCAAAATTGGGGTCATATCATGAAAAAGTTGAGGAGAAAACATGAAAAACAACTTAATTCAACGACAGTGAACTCTTGTCAGTGAGTATTCATTACGAATCGGCAAAATCACAATGATAACTCTGCAGGCTCTCACCACCGTCGAAGCCCCACACAACAACCACGCACGACCGGTAAATCTAAATCTGGCTATAACTTATCGTAACCATTCGATTTTGCTGAATCAAAATAGTGCTATTTGGGTACACATGCATGAACGAAATCAAGGGCGAATGCGGATTTTATTTGAAATGAGAACGTTCTGTGCAAAGACAAACACCGTGTGGAACCAGGGAAGTCAACGAGAAACCAGTGCGTCAGTCCTGCCCGGGTGCAGACAGCGAGACAAGCCCCAGGATGGTCAGTGCTTTTTTGCTGAAGGGGAGGGGGGAGTTGGCTGCCGGGTCGGCATGAAAATCGTTTATTTGAGATATAAAGCTAATAAAATTCTTGAGATCTGCTGGATGTCATCGATACTAAAGTACAGGATACTCGACAGAAAGAAATTCGCTTGCAGCACGTGCGATTTGTTGACAGCAAAGTAGTCCGCGAGTGACGTCACAGTGAAAATAACCAGTGTTTTAGTGTATCTTCAGTCGAAAAAGCCAACAAAATCTTTTAAAAAAAAATCAGGATAAAGTAGTACAACATAAGTATATAATAAAAAGAAAATCACCTGTTTCTTGACGAATACCATAAATATTTCATCTCGTGGGGTGAGAAAATTGGCATTTTCACTCGTGAAAATACCAATTCGCCACTCGTGAAAATACCAATTTTCTCACCCCACTCGATGAAATATTTATGGTATTCCTCAAGGGGAATTGCAAGCACCTGAAAGGCTTTTTGAGACTGCAATGTTAAGTCCTATCTTAGATAGCACCAATCCAGCATTTAACATGGCCGATATAGAGTTCAGCCCCACTCCCCCCCCCCCACCCCCATTTTCAAACGTGCTCAGACGCCCCTGCATGGTACTATCAAACCACTAGAATGAAATTTAATAGGCTAAAATATGTACCACAATTATAACGTTGGTTGGTTGTTAACTGTCGAAAACTGGACGTACGTACATGGCAACGACACGACCCCACAGCCCTATGGGCTGAGGGGTAAAGATGCCTAATTCTCTTCGATTTCATAATGGGAGACAGCACACCTTGAAACTCTCATGCATTTAGCATGAGACTCCTGCATTAGGCTTTTGCATCATGCAGCTATATCTAAATCTCAAGAAACATGGAAGTTTGTTGAATAATATATTAAATAACAAGCAGCTCAAAATTTTGAGTTTGCAAAACAGGATGAACAAGAGCCCAAGGGGCTTCAATATACACCCATATATCTGGAATTACACTGGTCCAAATTTCAAGGTTGTTTAATGGCCTTGATTCCAATTGGTAGCTAACAATCCAGAGACAGGTCTACGATTTTGTGCTTCTGAGAATGTAACATATATCACATCTTATATTGAATCATAAACTAAAATGGGCTTAACTCTTGGCAACTAGGTCACCTTGATACAAGAGCCGAGAGCTCACATATCCCACATTGAAATCAACAATAGTCTAACACAAGAAAATAGTTTTCCTTCAAATGGGTTCCTTTCAGGCGAGAAAATTTTTCATGAAGGAAGAAAAATGTGAAGAAAGTCATGAAGTAAACCTTTGTTCTTGAGTTAATAAACATAAAGGACATCTTTCCCCATTAAATTAGTAAGTCTATGGTTTCTATTTCACAACAGTTTAACTAAATGTAGCTGTTATTTACATGTATCAAACATGAGAGACAGCTCCACAGGACAAATGCCATATACATGTAGGGCAGACAACTCTGAATATTTCAACATAACATGTATAGTCAGCTAAACTTGATTCAGGTTTGGGGGTCTGTGAACTTGACCTTTGAACTTGATCTCAAAATGAATAGGGCTTCTCTTCGCCATGCAAGTAAGGTACACCCAAAGATTGGTACCAATCCATACCTTGAAACTAGAGATAGGGCATGGACAACAAATGTTAATGGATGAATGAACAGAACACATCGCATTACACGGCCTCATCTTCGAAAGGCATATGAAAATGAGACTTTTAATGATTTCTCAATTCTGGGGTCACAGTGAAATTGACCTTAAGCTTTGACCGACATTTTGGTACATGTAACACATCGTGTCCCTCCAATGCATCTACTGGCACAAAAAAAAGTTATTTTTAATGATTTCTTGATTTTGAGGTCACAGTGCCCTTGACCTTTGACGTTGACCTAAATTTTGGTACACGACACATTGTTTTCCCTCAATGTATACAGGGGCAAATACAGGCCTGTTTTGCTACCCTTTAAAGGTGCCCAAATTACAGCTTGTCTCCAAAAAGCCCAAATTACAGACTTTTTGATTTCTTCCAGGATTGAAAAAGAATTGACCAGATAACATCTGGGCACTCTGTGTTCTGTTCAGACCAACAAAAATCAGTTTGAGGACTTTGTGGACAATCCAGGGTCTCCTAACATGTAATTTCACTCAAGGACCTTAATTTAGCCCAAATTAGAGGGCTGGAAAGGGTGCCCAAATTAGAAAACTGTATTTGCTCCTGGTATATGAACCATAGATTTACTATGGACACAAAAAATCATGAGTTTTAACAATTTCATGATTTTGGGGGTCACAGTGACCTTGACCTTCGGTCTTGAACTACTTTTTGGTACGTGACACATGTCTCCCAAATGTATCTACCGACACACAAAAAAGCTATTTTTAATATTTTCCTGATTTTGGGGTCACTGACCTTTGACCTTGACCTAATTTTTGGTATGTGAGAATTCATTTCTCCCTATTGATCTACTCCAAAAAAAATAGGAATTTTTTAAGATTTCCTGATTTTTCGGTCACAGTGACCTTGACTATTGACCTTGACCTAAATTTTGGTACATGAGAAATCGTCTCTTCTTAATATATCAATGGACACAAAAAATCATGATTTTTAACAATTTCATGATTTGGGGGTCACATTGACCTTGACCTACATTTTGGAATGTGACAAATCATGTCCCCCTAATGTATCTACTGACAAAAAAAAAAGTTATTTTCAATATTTTCACGATTTCGAGGTCACTGACCTTTGACCTTCGACCTTGACCTAATTTTTGGTATGTGAGAATTCATTTCCCCCTATTGAATCCACTCCCAAAAAATTAGAAATTTGTTATGATTTCCTGATATTTCAGTCACACTGACCTTTGACCTCTGACCTACATTTGGTATGCAACACATCATTCCCCCCTAGGGCATCCACTCATCAAAATTAGAACTGTAGATAGAAAACTGTCAATGATCATTGATTTTCTGATTTTTAGGCAAAAGTGACCTTTGACCTGCGACCTCGATTTCGGTACGCGACACATCGTCTTCAGCTATTGTATTGACTCACTAAAAAATGCAACTGTGGATAGAAAATGTTCACAGATATAGACCGGACACGAACACTACAGTGATTTCCTGCTTTTCAGGCCAGTGACCTTTGACCTCTGACCTCGACCTTCATTTTGGTACGCGACACATCGTCTCCCCGTAGGGTACCCACTCACCAAAAATTGGAACTGTAGATAGAAAACTGTGCCAGATATAGACCGGACACGAGGGACGGACAGACGGACGTACGGACAGACGGAAACCGCCATCACAACAGACGGAAACCGCCATCACATAATACGTCCGCCTTTTGGCGGGCGTATAAAAATGAGTCCAGAATTTCACAAATATTCTGTACTGGATTAACGAGAACCAATTTATAAGTTTCGCAAAGGCTGAAAGGTAATGGTTCGCTGTTCATGTGAATAATTAATGCACAATTTTTTTTGTATATGTAGTCAAGAATTCCTCATTTTCTGGGGGCTCGTATTCTCAGGCTGATCTACTGAAATCTCACTCCTTGACAGTTAAAAGTTCAGGTCTAAGAGACGGACTTCATAGTGGGAGAGTGGAATCTCATAGTGGGAGAGTAGGATCTCATAGTGGCAGAGAGAGGTGGGAGAGTGGGATCTCATAGTGGGAGAGAGGGATCTCATAGTGGGAGAGTTGGATCTCATAGTGGGAGAGAGGGATCTCATAGTGAGAGTGGAATCTCATAGTGGCAGAGTGGGATCTCATAGTGGGAGAAAGGGATCTATGGGAGAGTGGAATCTCAGTGGGAGAGTGGGATCTTATAGTGGGAGTAATCGATCACATAATGGGAGAGAGGGATCTCATATTGGGAGTTAGTGGGATCACATAGTGGGAGAGTGCGATCTAACTGTGGGAGTAGCGCATCACTTAGCGAGAGACGGAGATCTCACAGTGAGACAGAGGGGTTCGGTCAGGTACATGTAGGATGACGGAGACAATTGGTGGAATTTGTTTGGACAACAGAATCAATTAGGAAGGGAAATATAAGACTTTGAGAGGACAAAGTGGTCTCTTATTCACAAATAGGTGAATATAAACATGATTATATATGATAGTGAAGCAGCTTGACAGATTGTAGGGTGGTCGGTTATGAATATAATGCAGAAGCAAAGTAACTCCGAATAAGCTTAATGAACGCATGGTGACAGTCTCAATATTTCGACAAAATGTTATTTGTCATCTTCAGGATGTGATCTAACAGCAGTTACAGGCTCTTATATACAAAACGACTAACAAAGACTGAAATGGTTCGATACACAAAATTAGAGGGCAATAGCCAATCAGATAATATGTGAACATAACAATTAAGGTAAACATGAGTGGCAAATAGACATGACAAGGAATACACACACCACATAGGCCTGACAATACACAATCGAAATGGCAATAGTTTGATAAGGATAATAGATACGGGTGGTGATTTATTGAGGTGTGTGAATGTGTATAGAGTGGCAGCAGAAATGTCAATCAGGGGAATAAACACAAGTGAAACAGAGATTAGAAAAAATGTATTAAGTTGATTAGAGAAACGTAACAAAGGTACCTAAGATTGAAATCGGAAATAAGATATAGAGAATTGGATAGAATATCACGGTATTATGGGGTTACGGTGTTGAAGTAATCTTGAACATATATCATGTATATTGAGGTTAACATTGTCTTGTCATTTTTCATGATTGGCTGGATAAAGTTATCTATCTATCTATCTATCTATCTATCTATGTTTCAGCTCAAGAGCATATAAATTACAAACAGTGCAGTGCGACACCAGGATTTATCAAGTCTGCAATATCAACAATCATGGTCAACAAGGGAGACAACTTTGTCAATTTCACAGTAGATGCATGAGCACGATGGGAAGTGGGGAAGGGATTTCAAGCCTGGAAATAATTTTTTCACTGGTGCCTGACACTTTGGCAGGCATCAATAACTTGGTACCTGACATTTGGAATGGGGTGCCTGACAAATATATCGGGCCTCAGCGGCCTATTTCGTAATCAGCACTACAAAGGGTAACCTACTACTATCAACACAGCTTACAACTGTATGATCAGGAATAGTTGCTTAGAATTATTATTAGCTAAAAAGAAACAAATCTGACAGCATGATTAACTTTGTCAAATTTCTGTATGCAATTCTGTTTTGGTTGAAAAGAAAAAAAATCCCTCAAAATTGCTTTTCAACAACTTTTTAGTACCTCCAAGGATATCCACAGCCTTATCTAGCTGCCTTTAGTTATGTAAAATGTATGGGCACCCAAAATGAATACACAAAAAATGATACCTTCAATATTTCTTGGAAAAAACTCCCCAAAGATCTTCTGTTTGAAAATCCAAGCAAATAAATCTATGCCTCCCAATTATAATTAGGAAAATCAACCACCCAAGATTGTTCATTTTATAACCTTGAAAATGGTCATTTTTCATGAGAAGTGATCGTCTGATGCATCGTTGATGTTGTTGTTGTTGCAAAGGTCAATTTCTGAGTCTAAACTTGTTTGTCTGCGGTTTTGCAGTTCAAAAATAATTGCAGCCAAAGCATTATTACATTTTGTACATCAATGTCTAGTGTATCAGTTTTGTTCTGTTTCGGGTGGCAGCTAGCTGTAAAATGTCGAATCGTAGCACGGTGTATTTGACATGCCCACCAGAACAATCCGGTCAGAGGGAATCCCAGTGACAGGGCAGGGATTTCCCCCACAATAATGATGACGTCAGCAATAATGTGTGTGGCGATAATGGAAGCGTGATCGAGCAGGAGACTTTGATCAGCCATGTAGGAATGTCATTGCCAGTTTGACGAATAAAACTGATTTTCCCAGCTTTGAAATAGCGTGAACATCCCCTGCTGAAAAACAGTGGAAAACTGCTGCGACTGATTAAATTTTCCAGTATAAAATGGCACCGGACAAAACGACCAGGTCCGAATGATTTGTGCCTGTCAAAGCTTCATTCGGTGTCGGACATTGTCCGTGACCGGCCCGTTATTTCCAGGCTTGGATTTGGCTTAATGTCACACTCAAGGCTGTTTCAGTCATATGGTGACAGTCAGTTTGGTTGGTGGAGAAAGCCGGAGTACCCAGGGAGATTCACCGCCTGACGGCAAGTAATTGAAAAACTTCCACACATGGACCAACTGGGCTCGAACCCGTGCCGGTTCAGGTGAAAGAGTGGGGTCTGATTGATGGATATTAAAATGGATAGTAATACATGAATGAATGATTTCATGAAATATGAAGCCAACAAACTGAAAATGAAAAGTGCAAAGCAATGAGAGACCCTCAGTCTTGGGCATACTAGAATAGGGTCTCGTTTGACGAAGAGGATGGCAAACAATTGGTGACAATTTTTTAAAAATAAAATACAATAACAGTGTACAAACGGGTGATAATTATCACCCCTATCACCCCTTATCCAAAGGTCTTCACCAATTATTAAGCAGATCGACTACAGAAGTTGGAACAACTGCAAAATTATAACCTCTACAAGTGATTTTATCAAATTCTTCACTGTTCACAAAATAATGATATTTTGATGAGTGGTGAAATCACAGAGGTTATGACCAGTGTTAATCCATTTAACAGGACCCTTTATGTTCAACAACCTTCATGCCTTCAAGTAAATTTGGTACATTCATAAAACTTTGATGTGAATATAACCTAGGTACATATATTCTTGCATCCCAGATTTCCCCCTCAATTCATGATTACGGAGATATCACGTTTGAATATGCTTCACTCAATTCAAATACGTATTTATTGTCAACATTTTCACTTAAAAATAAAGAGAACTAACTATTTCTTGCCACTGAAGATGGCAAATTATTATTTTATCCATTTCTGTTTCCTTAATAATTCTTGAGCGTCTCAGTGCTGCCATATTTGCCATAGATAGTACGTACAGCATTAAAAAGACGCTGTTACGACTGACAACACTGTAGTAAGGATTAGAGCATTGATTGAAGATTGGCCCAATACGATTTCGGCAATGGGGTTTCCATTGTTTAGATTTAGTGCAACTCACAATCTAATACAATGGTGGAAAGTCTTCATACAATCAATGTCAATAATATGTGCATATAAAAATCAATATTCCATCTTTTCATTGCTCTTTTCCTTTTCACGACATGGAAGATAACCTCCGACGCAAATTAGAATTCTACAGGACATTGCTGTGACATTATTTTGTGCTCATAGCACCAAATTCGGTAAACTTTGCCAAGAAAATGGCGTCTCCCAGACGCTTTGGAATAAGATGGGAGATGTGAATAAAATAACACTTTCCTGTCTTCAGCGAAAATAACTTTTTGGCACACTTTATTTTCAAGTACAAACCTTCGCAACAGAAGCAGATTTGAACTGAGTGAAGCATTCCGTTAAGGCTACACTATTTTTTAAGGAGCCACAAGGAATTTTTATTCACTGTGAAAATTGACATTATATAAACTCCTCAAGTTATCGGGTACTCTACTGATGGTATGTTGACATAACATTTATGGCATAATCCAGTCTTCCGAGCAGAACCTTGCCATGTTTGCATTAGAAGATCATGTGATCTTACCTCTAATCAACTTTTGGTTTGACAGGACAGCGACACTCTGATCTAACCTGTATCAAAGCTTCAAGGACATTATTGGAGTGAGTGCATTGCGGAGAGATTGCGGAGTTAGCTTGCGGTAGCTTACAATGTTAGCTACCGATAAGATCCCATTTGAAACATTGGGAGCTCGCGCTAGCTCCCGATAAGGATGACAGGTTGGCTCCCGCAAGGTAGTGATAGCTCCCCGCAACCTAGCGCAAGCTTGCGCCAGCTCCCCATTGTAGCTCCCTGCGAGCTCGCGCCAGCTCCCCATTCCTGCTCCGTGCGAGCTTGTGCTAGCTCCCCGCGAGCTCGCGATACCTCCCCGCGAGCTCGCGATACCTCCCCGCAAGCTCGCGATAGCTCACCGCAACCTTGCGCTAGCTCCCCGCAAGCTGCTACCTTGCCGGGAGCTACCGATAAGCTCCCATTTGAAACATTGCTAGTTTGCGGCTGTCCATGGTAGCCAGCGCTAGTTAACGAAGATCCCGAGTTGTATTACTGTTGGTAGGTTGCGCGAGTTAGCGGTAGGTGGCGCAAGCTAGTGATAGGTTGCGCAAGCCAGCGACCTATCAAACTTGATCCACAAAATCAGTGACCCTGGTTCAGCCTACAATTTCACAAATTCATGATGTAGGTCAAGATCAGAACAAAGACAGGGTGAGCATACATGTACTATATATACACCAGCTATTTAAAAACATGCAGAACAAATTAGGGGAAAAGATCTGAATTTTGCAAAAAGGTAGATTAACTATCCAATAAAATTAAAAGTTTTATAGCTAATTGAGGTTAACCATGGGTTAACTGAATAATGAACATCCATTTATTTTGCTTAAGAAATAGCCTACTGGTATCAAATGAATCCAAATTGAATTCCTATTCATCTTTAAGAAATAACATGAGGTGAGTTTTAGTGGATTACTAAATGCATTATATGCCTTATACTCTAGACCATGAGAGGTCTAATTTAGAAAATTCATAATTAAACCCTCTCCTACTCTCACTCACTATGTTCACTTTAGGCAAAACTCAGCTATGGTTGCTTGATCATTTAAAAGAGCATGTACTTACCAGAAACTAATGAAACAGCATGAAATGGCTCTCCCTTATAGATACATCCATTGAACTGAGATGTATATGTCAGCTTCTCCCTCCAATTTTTCAAATGCTGACTGCATCACACACCATCCCTCCCCATTCAAAAGTAGTCCATTTCCAGGACAGGAAATACCAAGGATAAAAGGGCACTAATCCCATATCTAAAGAAAGTTTATCATTCACAAGAACGTGAAAACATAAGTAAATATCTGTAGCACTGCAGAGAACAGATTATTTGGCCTTGTGTGGAAGGGAACTTTGGAATTTTATTATGTATTCCTACACACTGGTCATGAGACTGACCCAGATTTTCCAGATGTTGGTCTATAGAAAGGCCTAGCTGGACAGGAATAGTAATGGTGTGGAATCTTAAGAGTACAGAGACTATCAAGTATCTCAAATTTGCGATAGCTCCCGCAAACTTGCGCTACCTCTCGCGAGCTAGCAGGTTCGAAACTCTGCGATGATGCTAGATACCGCAAACTTGCGGTGAGTACTAGAAACAATCTATGATAATGAACGCGAGGTAGCGGGTATCTCACGTGAGTTAACGGGTAGCTCCCGCTGGCTCTCACGATCTGCTGGTTAGCTCGCACTAGTTCGCGCAAGGTAGCGGATAGCTCGCGCGAGGTAGCGGATAGCTCGCACAAGTTAACATATGAGCCCGGGAGCTTAGCGGGAGCTCCCCGCAACCTTAAATTTCTGTAAGGGTGAGAAGGATTTGAAGTTATTTTCAAAAAGTTTTCAATCATATGATATCATGACAGTGTCTCAATGTGCCAGGACACGAGAGCCCACACATGCAGTTCCTATTATCCTGGACACTGATCAGTACAGCCAGTACAGCATTTGATCATCTTTCCAAACATTGTCCAGACTCCATGTTGCTTAACTTCGGTGATCTAATGAAGATTTTTTTGGATGAAAGAGCTCTCTTCAATACTTTCCTGTAGGGTACATGTAATAGGGTAGAGACCATGGGATCGTTGCACGAAACTTGCGTAAGTTACGATCGACGTAAGGACTTACACCTGCGTTGCGCTCACACTACGCCCGGCTCTACACGCGTGACGCAAGACAGACGTTATTACATATCCATTTACGCAATGCGTAAGTTCCAGATTTTCGCCTCTGCAAGAAATATCACTTGGAATTTATGTTTAATTAGTATTGGATACAAGGTTTCGACCAGTGTGCTACAATGGACTTTGTAAATATTTAACATCGATAATTACACGTCAGAGCAATCTGCGTTTGAGGTTAAGAATCGTAACTCTTGTATTCGCTCTTTTGTGAAAGGAGGTGCGAAATACTGCACATTGTCTTTGAGAGATCATATGCTAGGGAGAGAAAAAGTAAAAGAACTACCATTTGCGGACTCCAAAAGTATTATAAGATACATAAAATTTGACAACTACGCCATTAGATTAATCTACTACAGGCATGGTTACATGCAAGCAAAGTTGCGCTCACGCTAAGCATACTCTCGGGCAGACTTAAAGTTACGCAATAACTTACGGCTTTGTGTAACTTTAAAGGTTTTGTGACATGGGTCGGCGTAGCTACGCTCACGCTAAGTATGACTTACGCACGGACTTAGGCTTATGCACAGTTCGTGCAACGGTCCCCATAACTGGAGGGAGAATGAGGTGTAATATGCAATGCTACCTGCATCCTGGATGAAGACACCAGCAAGTCCAACCCCCACATCAATGCTCCTGGGAGACGTACAGCAAATCCCAGCCGAGCCACGCTGAAGAGGGCGTATGATTGGAATATGGTATCGACACCAATGGTGCCGGTCAGAGAGCATGTGATCATGGTGACCAGCATCAGGACCTTGTGTATATGTTTCCCAAATATATTGTTAAGAGAAGTTATCCTGCGGCTCATATGGACACATTCTATCTCCAGTCTGAAAATCAAACATCACCGGACCATACACATCACATATATTTAAAGCGGTAATTCTTCAAATAAATCTATAACCCTATCGAAAATCGATCATTTATTCGATTTTTGGAGAAAAATACGATCTAAAGTTGTAATAATTCAATTACCCCAGATTTTTAGTAGATCTGTTTGTAATAAAGATGTTATCACCCACTATATGGTGACAACACACACCTGGTCACCACTTCAACTGATTGCAATAAATCGACCACCCCTCTGTTTTACGTCCTCAAATATCGCTTCCTTCGCTCGATTTATCAGAGGAATTACCATACCCAAAATTGATGTAGAAGAATATACATGAATTGTCATCTATAGATTACACAGGGACGACCGGGTTAACATATTGGTGATAGGAGGGTTTACCATATACATTGCATAGGAGTTGTGGCAATGAGAATCAATTGGAAATCTATGACAACAGACATGATGACATTGATAACAGACAAATGCAGACTGAAGTAAATTGGCTGGCATGAATCTGGTTATAGATATCCCATATCCCCCCCTTCATATGCCCCAACACAGCCATCCCACGTATGTATCCCTGTCTTGCAAACAAGTGAATCAGCTTGATGGGGACTAAGGTGAATGCAGATCTGGCAGGTATAATGTATACATGTACCATTACCATTAATGCAGATCTGGCAGGCATAATGTATACCATTACCATTAAGGGAGCTTCTTGAAATTAGGAACTGAGTTCCCTGGTAGGGATGGCATATGCCGGTTATTCAAATGGGATACACCATGCCCGGTTTGGTGTTCTGATCTGGATGGATTAGAGTTCCAATTGGAATGGCATAGGCCATTCCCCTCATGCCGCTGCATGGTATGGCATAAGCCATCCTTTGTCTGCCGAGTTCCAAACTGTATGGCATGGAGTTCCTAGCAGTTCCAACACGGCGCACCATGCCACTCTGTTTGGAATGCCTTATGCCAGTTCCTAGTATGCCTCAATTTCAAGAAGCTCCCTAATGCTGATCTGGCAGGCATAATGTATACCATTACCATTAATGCAGATCTGGCAGGCATAATGTATACCATTACCATTAATGCAAATTTGGCAGGCATAATGTATACCATCACCATTAATGCAGATCTGGCAGGCATAATGTATACCATTACCATTAATGCAGATCTGGCAGGCATAATGTATACCATTACCATTAATGCAAATTTGGCAGGCATAATGTATACCATCACCATTAATGCAGATCTGGCAGGCATAATGTATACCATTAATGCAGATCTGGCAGGCATAATGTATACCATTAATGCAGATCTGGCAGGCATAATGTATACCATTACCATTAATGCAAATTTGGCAGGCATAATGTATACCATCACCATTAATGCAGATCTGGCAGGCAGAATGTATACCATTAATGCAGATCTGGCAGGCATAATGTATACCATTAATGCAGATCTGGCAGGCATAATGTATACCATTAATGCAAATTTGGCAGGCATAATGTATACCATCACCATTAATGCAGATCTGGCAGGCATAATGTATACCATTAATGCAGATCTGGCAGGCATAATGTATACCATTACCAATAATGCTGATCTGGCAGGCATAATGTATACCATTATCATTAATGCTCATCTGGCATGCATAATGTATACCATTATCATTAATGCAGATCTGGCAGGCATAATGTATACCATTACCATTAATGCAGATCTGGCAGGCATAAATGTATACCATTAACATTTCTCAGCACAAATTCAGACAAAAAAAAATGCACATCTTCAGCACGATATGGGCAACAAAGTTCAGTATAAAGCAGTGCAGTTGGCAAGACACTTTCATTTCAAGGTGCTATCAATGAGGATCCACAGGCCTGGAGTTTTGTCAAAATGGATGAAAATCCATTCAGATTCTTACACATATTTTGTTTCAAAGAGGTTCATTACGAGTATCAATATTCGGATTTCCATGATTTCAATTTTCTGTAATTTTACAGGTATCGGATTAAAGTGGAAAACCAAGCCCTGATCCAGCACATCTGCAATGCAGAATAAGCAGATGCTGATAATAGGCTGAAAAACCTTTATGTATATATGCATGTATGATTGAACAAGGTCTCCGAACAGAATCATCACATCAATAACACACTATTACATGTAGCTGGAGTGTTTCAAAAGTTACTGATGTTTCTCTGACAGCGCAAGAACAACCCTGGAACTACCAATTCAAAGGTACAATACCTAATTTGCCTGAATTTGGAGATATTCAATATTTTATTCAAACTGGGCTTGGACTGAAGTATGTGTAGTGAATGGATCTATACCATGATGTAGTACCTAAATGGTGCACGGACTCCTCAGCCCTGAAGAACGCATTATATATATATGGCAACATACCAATGATTCAATGAAATATAAGGATTTTGAATATTGGGGATAATGAGACCATCCATTAACATGAACCATGCAAAGCACTGAGAACCCCTCAGCCTTGGCAGTATTAAATGAAATTCCGAAGAGTTGAAGTCCCCCTATGTTGAAACAATTCATTTGGCTTGGAACCATAACGTTCAGTACTTGGCATGGAGAGCAATCCCAAAGGAGATCCAGTGGCGAGGTTGACAACAACTACTGAATTTGTCCTAATCCAGTCAGATTTTCAGAAGTTATTTGTCCAGAAACTAAATTTCAACTTGGCCCACAGGCGGCATCACCTGTAGGTGGATCGGCATGAAAAACAATCCCCACTAACATCTTGAGGCAAGGTAACCACATACCAAATTTGGAAAGAATCCGTTCAAGTTTTCAAGGTATTTTCCAGAAACAAAATTTTAACTTGACCCCAAGGTGGCGCCACCCATTTGCAGATTAGCGTGAGAAAAAATCCCAAGAAATCTTGAGGCGAGGTACCCACATATCAAATTTAAAAAGGATCCATTCAGTTTTTCAAAAGTTATTGTCCGAAAATGAAATTTTAAATTGGCTCCCATGTGGTACCACCTAAACACGGATCAGTGTGAAAAACAATCCCAAGCAGGATCTTGAGATGAGGTACCCACATACCAAATTTGAGAAGAATCCATTCACTTTTTCGAAAGTTATTGTCTGGAAAAGAAATTTTGAATTGGCCCTCATGTGGTGCCACCAAAAAGCGGATCAGTGTGAAAAAAATAAGAGTTCAATTGAACCCCAAAAAATACAGTCGATAAACAACATTTTTATCTCCTGAATGTTGTTATAGACAAAGGTTAACAATACAAATGAACCTACCTGGACTGTATATTGTTTGTATTGTTGCAATAGTCATAATACTGTAAATGTAGCCATCATTGTTGTATAAAGTGGTGTAGGTAGGTTTGGAAATCAGGTCGGGGGGGAGGGGTACATAAGGGCCTGGAGCGGTATTTGTAGGAGCAGGTAGAACTCCAGATACTCTTACTCTGCGGGAGTGCATATTCCCCCACCCCCGCTTATGTATGTATCAGTAAATTTAAGACAAAATTTGTGTTAGTATAAACTGCAAAAGTAAGCTCATCAGCCTGATGAATGGGGTCGAAATAATAGTAGGTGCCAAATACAAGGATTTCAGACTAAAATCAAGGAGAGTAACTGAAGAAAACATCGAATCAGCTCAAAAACAGTTTGTGCACATCTACACACAGCCCTCGCAATTTACTGCGGCAATCGGCACTGCCGCAGAGTTTGCCGTAGTAAAGCCGTCCATCCACGGCAAAAAAAATGCCGCAGACGTCTGATTTCCGATCTGAAAAATTATCGTGGGGTCTATGTTTTTATCAGATGGGTATTATACCAGGCCTTATTTTTGGATGCGAACGCTCGTTCAGGTTACGTGAAGGTTGCGCAAATCATATTTTTCGCGAACGGTCACCGTTCACGTGGGGCGAATTTGATCTGCTAGCTTATTTCACAAGTCGGCAGTGTCTGTCTGCACAAAGTGAAAATAAAATAAAAGTGGCGACAGCGATATTTCCGCGTATGCCGTCCACTTTCTCTTTCTCCTTTTGTCGACTGGCCGGCTAATTTACACGGCCGTGGCTGTTTGATAAATCATGAATTCCTTATGGCCTAGTTAAATTGTTTGTGTCGGAGTGGTTTCGTTTTCACTGGTCAGACAATTACGCATGCCCACATGGAAATAGGTCAGAAAGTTCAGCACTGTCAGAAGTTGCATGAAATAGAAAGCGAAGAGGTCTGTCCGAAAGTGAATGACCAATTAGTGGACCCCCTCTAGGAAGCAACCCCATAATTAGATTGGCTGATTTCCCACAGCTCTGTCGCTGCATGCAAAGTGCCACCGATTAAAAATTTGTACCCGAACTGTGACGTCTGGAACGTATTTCTTTCACATTATAATTTTTACAGCATGTTGACCTCAACACATGCTTCGAGCAATTCTATGCAAGCCCCGGGCGATCTCAATCATGAAGTCTGGTGATCACGGGGGGTGGAAAGACCAGTCGCATGCAAATTACATCATCATCATTCATTCTCGGGTTTTGTATTCGAATGAACCGTTACCTTATTCCGTTATGTTATTGAAATATTGCCACCGTTTTCACGGGTATAAAACATTCATATGATAAAATGATATAAACTCGAGTTCAGCTTTGTTACTCGCTTTGTTACACCTTTCACCCCTGTTGATTTTGCCAAGTGACTCAAGTGAGGTACATGTAACTTATCCCGGGCAGTGTGGTTCGTGTCCAAAAACAATGAAAACCGTGGGGGAGATGGGTTGTAGTGAAGTTTCTCCGTAAATCAAATAGCATCTCGTTGGGGTATTTGTTCTCTTATTAAGAGTAAGATAATCTTTATTCTTTTCACACTAATGTAATATTCTCATGGTTTCCAGATAATAAATATCTTTTTGCTAAAACAATGGGGAAACAGTTAATTGCGTACGCGTGCTCTTTCACCCCTGGAGTCAAAATCAGAATGGGACAGACCTAAGCTTCATGGCAAACTGAACTAGAGCGGGTTTACAGAGTGGATTTACAGATAAACAAGAACAACAACGGGTTCCCCCCCCTCCTGAGTTTACAAGTGTGAATAATACCGATGAGCCTGTTGTCAAAGCGAGACGTACAGGAATTTATACAAAAGTACATAAAACAGTAACAATGATTCCCGCGAAATACATTTCTCTCTTCTCAGCGACGGGTCTTTACTTCCTGCAATTATATTGAAGAAAAGCTGCTCATTTATTAATTAAGGATAGGTTCCGTCGTTTATAAATGATATGGCAATTCATCATTAATGAATAAACAAGGAGGAGGCCCTTGCCTGGAATTGCTCGCGGTGTGAGACGCCCTGCCCCAGCGACAGAAGGCCGTTTATATTTTTTTTTGCCTCCACGTGCACAGCTGAGCTGGGGGATGGAAAACATGAAAGAAAAAAAAAAATGACGCAGAAAACCATTTTTGCCGCAGAAAACCATTTTTGCCGCAGAAAACCATTTTTGCCGCAGAAAATCGTCTTTTCCACGGCATTTTTTTTGCCGAGGTAAAAATCTGAATTGTGAGGGCTGTACACATGGTACCGATCATGTGTACCAAATTTCAGAAGAATTCATTGAAAACTCTGGGACGAGTTGCATTGACGAAGACAGTAGGTGCCAAATACAAGGATTTCAGACCAAAATCAAGGGGAGTAACTCAAGAAAACGTCGAATCAGGCCGAAGAAAGTTAGTGCACATCTACATATGGTACCGATCACGTGCACCAAATATCAAAAGAATCCATTGAAAACTCTAGTACGAGTTGCGTTGACGAGAAAAAGTTTACGGACGGACGGATGGTACGCCATACCATAATACGGGGAGTAACTCAAGAAACTGTCAAATCAACTTGAAAAAAGTTCGGGAACATGAGCACTTGGCACCAATCACGTGCACCTATAATTTCAAGAGAATGCAATGAAACCCCTAGGACGAGTTTCGTTCACGAGGACGGTAGGTGCCAGATTAAAATCAAGGGGCGATAACTCAAGAAAATGTCGAATTGGTTTGATAAAAGTTCATGCGCATCTACACAGGATACTGATCATGTGTACCAAATTTCAGAAGAATCCATTGAAAACTCTGGGACGAGTTGCATTCACGAAAACAGTAGGTGCCAAATACAAGGATTTCAGACCAAAATCAAGGGGAGTAACTCAAGAAAACGTTGAATAAGGTCCGAAAAAAGTTTGTGCACATCTACACATGGTACCAATCATGTGTACCAAAATGCAGAAGAATCCATTGAAAACTCTGGGAGGAGTTGCATTGATGAAGACAGTAGGTGCCAAATACAAGGATTTCAGACCAAAATCAAGGGGAGTAACTCAAGAAAACGTTGAATAAGGGCCGCAAAAAGTTTGTGCACATCTACACATGGTACCGATCATGTGTACCAACTTTCAGAAGAATCCATTGAAAACTCTGGGACGAGTTGCATTGAAGAGGACAGTAGGTGCCAAATACAAGGATTTCAGACCAAAATCAAGGGGAGTAACTCAACAAAACGTAGAATCGGGCTGAAAATGGTCTACCAGTACCCTGTGTAAACTAACCACATTATACTTGTGCATCTACTATTGGTTTCAGCAGGTTCAGAGGAAAAATTGTGAAAAAAAAAGTTTTTTAAATTTATTTACTTTTTTTTGTGTATGAAAAATGTTTAAAATTTGATGAAACAGGCCTGTTCGCCAATCCTTTTCCATTTGAAAGAAAATAAAAAACTGTTTAAACCAAAATGATGAGAAATATGACAGATATGCCAACTAACCTGAAGTCTGCATGTGATAACCACTGACTCCGCAGTTTGAGATATAGTATAAGGAAACCAGACAAACATAGACTGTTGTAGAACTCTATACCATGCATAAGTCACATAAACAATGTCTGGAGTAATGGCAATGCTGGAGCTTAGAGCCAAGGTTATCATCGTGGATAGAATCATTATCTTGGGTGCAACCATACTAAACTCCAAAAACATTCCAATAGTACGTTTGAATGAGAGAAGGTGCCGGAGTTCACCACTGGAAGAAAAAGATAATGAACCTATAAACCACAGGGTATATTGGATCTGGAACAGAAGGTAGATGTATTATCAATGGGGTAAGCCAGGTTTCAAGGTGAAAACAAAGGATGCCTTAAAGCACACAACACTTATAAAGCTATGAGCAATTCACACATCCAAGCATTTCATAAGCATGATGATGTCAATATTTATGTTGGCTCAGTGATACCTATTGGAGTTTTGGGCTTTGATATTATGCAATACAAGATCATTCTGGAAAACTTAAGGAGCAATAAATAAACCTTCTGCAGCGGAGGTAATATATTTGGGTGCGGGACAACTTGACATAGGCTTACCAGAAAGACAAGCACATAGATAATCTGATTCAGGTAAACAAGCATCAATACTATTATTGCCATGGAAAGGACAACCTGACAGTCTGTACAGACAATAGCTAGGAACAGGGAAAACTGTAATTCAATTAACCCTTTATGCCTGCATGTAAATGACAAATTGAGTCCGTGTCACCCATTGCTAGAGTCTGATAATTAAATCTATCCACAAGTCTCTCTTCAATAGTATACTATGACAATTATAGTTTGATCACACCTACAATAATGGCATTCACAACTTCACAAAAAAACATCCTGTCCTTTGTATTGAACAGACAGCCAATCATTTTTTTTTCATGGCAGCTACTGAGCTAGTCCCATGAAATGAGAGGGTCATTGATAATGGATATTTTTTCTTGGACGGAATCAATCGGATTAAAACTCAGACTTATTAAAATAAGCGCTCCTCTGTCGGACATGTCGTTAATTAAGATTTGGGACAGTCTGTATCTTAAATGTGTCGCGCATGTCAGACTGGCGACCAATAACAGTCCAACTTCAATGGGCGAATAGGTGCCTATCCGAGCAAATAATAATCTTCGGTGATTGCTGATGGAGAGCAAGAACTTTGTCAGCCACCTGGGTTGGATTTTTCTGCGCCTCATTCACTTCAGAAATAATAAAAAAGGCACCTATTCGCCCGTTGAAGTTGGAATGTGATTGGTCGCCAGTCTGACATGCGTGACAGATTTAAGATACGGACTGTCCC
>JAVTVY010032658.1:0-14215 GCA_036873755.1 Hanleya hanleyi
CTTTTCAAAAATTTCACCAATTCGCTCCGCAACCCTACCCATCGTGTTCTAAATGTCGAGACGTGAAAAACGAGACCCCACAACCCTACCGCAAATGTCGAGAAGTGGGTTTCCCAGGGGGACAAACATCGGTCCTATACCCCAGTATGGGAATATATATTTATATATATGTGTCTATATGGGGCTATATCGTACTTTTTCAAAAATTTCACCGATTCGCTCCGCAACACTTCCTATCGTGTTCTACATGACGAAACGAGTAAAACGAGACCCCACAACCCTACCGCAAATGTATAGAAGTACGTTTCCCAGGGGGACAAACATTGATCCTATACCCCAGTATGGGCCTATATGGGGCTATATCGTACTTTTCCAAAAATTTCAACGATTCGCTTCGCGACACTTCCTATCATGTTCTACATGACGAGACTAAGAAAACGAGACCTCACAACCTATACCGCAAATGTCGAGAAGTAGGTTTCCCAGGGGGACAAACATTGATCCTATACCCCAGTATGGGACTATATGGGGCTATATCGTACTTTTTCAAAAATTTCAACGATTCGCTTCGGACACTTCCTATCGTGTTCTACATGACGAGACTAAGAAAACGAGACCTCACAACCTATACCGCAAATGTCGAGAAGTAGGTTTCCCAGGATGGTCCTATACTCCCCATACCCCATATAGGCATTTTCACGTAATTTAGGATAAAGTCCGTGTTCCGTATTTTTTCAGGAAAAATTTTACATGCACCCACCCATGCTTGAAATATACTTCACTTTGATACCTCATACAACTCCATCGGCCCATTAGGGGCTCCCCTAGCTCCAAAACGTCTAGCAGGACCCATACAAGGTCCAGTTTTCGACACTAGGTGACCACATCCCGACGAAATGGCCAGTTTTCGACACCGGATGTGCCGCCATCTTGAACATACGTGCCGCCATCTTGGATATGGCCCATAATGCACCGGGTCAAAATACTCGCTTCTGATTGGACGAGAACTCCGCATTGCGTCTGCGCATGCGCAGAATGATATTCCTACCGCACACCCAACCCATCAGATGCCCCTTCACGAATGCTTCACTTTGATACCTCACTCGATCCCATTGGACCATTTGTGGCTCCCTTAGCTCCAACACGGCTATTTCCATACCCTTCGGCCACCGCGCATGCGCAGAATGCCGATACTTCAACCCCACACCCAGCCCATCAGATGCCCCTTCACGAATGCTTCACTTTGATACCTCACTCGATCCCATTGGACCATTTGTGGCTCCCCTAGCTCCAACACGGCTATTTCCATACCCTTCGGCCACCGCGCATGCGCAGAATGCCGATACTTCAACCCCACACCCAGCCCATCAGATGCCCCTTCACGAATGCTTCACTTTAATATCTCACTCGATCCCATTGGACCATCAGGGGCTCCCCTAGCTCCAAAACGTCTATTTTCATACGCTTGGGCCAGCGCGCATGCGCAGAATGCCGATATTTCAATCCCACACCCAGCCCATTAGATGCCCCTTCACCTAAGCTTCACTTTGATACCTCACTCGACCCCAATCTCCTGGCTTCGATTGCATATACCTTTCGTCTAAACGGCTGCAGGAATGATCTCTGCCCCACCGTAATAAAAATGTAGAACGGAAGGAACAGTTCGTATGATTCGATGATATTCCATTGGTTTGGCGTTTTGATTGGCATGGATCACCAGCGCGTGATGGATAATACATGAATGAAAGAACGTACCGGTTCTATTTTCAGGTTGTAGTCATAGATACCTACCCCTCCCATCCACGTCATTTTTTCAATGAAAAGTCCGCCATTGTGTTGCTAAGCCGCGTCACAGCTCTGTAAATTTTGTAAAACTGCTCTATCCAAAAAGAGTTCGTTTGCGTTTGTCTTGATATAATACCGTACTGATGTTATTCATGACATAATTGAAATATATAATGGCATGGTTGACATAATTGCATAGTTAGAAACTAAATTATGTGACATGTTTTACGTAATACACTGCGCGCATAATAATGTAACAGCTCATTACATTTTTGTTGCCTGTGGGTGAGATTTGATTTGGAGCTGTTTGTAAAAAGCGGAAAACGGATCGAGGCTTGGTGAATGACTCGACCCCATTAGTCCATTAGTGGCTCCCCTAGCTCCAACACGGCTATTTCCACACGGTTGGTCCACACGAGTTGTCTCCCTTGCGTCAGTGTGTGCAGATGGCGCTGTGGTTAGGATCGACGCCGTGATGTGTCAAGGGCGTCCCCACACCATCCTGGAGCCGCCATTTTGTTTGTTGATTTTCTGCGGAGATACACGGGACAATAAACACTCGACCCTAGGGTGGTACAGATGCTAGACTGATCCTATTAACATGGTACAACACCTATAGATTATGTTTATTACTAGGACGTCAGCGAAATACTAGTACCCATCCTCCGCATGGCAGAACTGTACAACCCAGAACAAGTCTAGACATGCCTTGATCACGTGATCGTCATGGGAAACCCCCACTGGGGAATCCCCCGACCCTCCGCACTTCCTCCGCCGGGGGGAACAAAAAAGTAGGTCAATAAGACTCGTAATGCCTTTTATATACTACTCAGGCACACTCAATGCTGCATCTCTTGCTTTTTGGAGACTGTCATTGGTGAAAGCTGTGCTCTGTTATTCACTAAATCTGGACGAGGCATCTCACATAAGATGTCATCAACTGGTTGCCTCTAACACTCAGTATGAGGAAGCAATGGGTATGTGACTCGTGTGACAAAGATAACGTGACTCGCGTGACACAAAGTTAGGGAACATACTGCATTAATTCAAACTTGCGAAGGAATTTTTTTTGCTGGAATCTTAGACATATACTGCAGTAGACGTCTTTGATATATGGTTAAAAGTTCCAACTTCTGAAATAAAATACTTAAATTTGTGACACGCGTGACACCAAATAATAAGGAGAATTACAAACATCAGACACTGAAATCACAATAAATATCTGGTCTGTTCTGTGGCTGCAGCAACACTGCTTCTACTGACCTACATCACACAACAGGAGTCAGCTGTCTGACCTAGAAATCATTGGAAATTTCCACTGTGTTGCAGTAGATAGGCACTGATGCCCGGAGCCTGTACTCAGTCACGCTTACTTCCCCGGGGGACCAAAACAAGAGTACTTGGTGCCCAACACCCAAATGCTTTATATATTTTTAAACTTGGAATATTGGTGACTCTAAAAATATAGAATGACAGCCTGGATGATACATTTGAAAAAATGAACTTGATGTGCACTTAGTGTGGAATGGCTGTGTAGATTTGGCAGCTCTTTTTTAACCTTTTGTCTATATATATTAAATTTAGCAGCGGTCACTAAGTTGTTGAAAATTTTGTCTCTTGGGTCGGTCAAACCTAATATAACATTCCATGGATTAACTTGTAAACGTATATTTGCTTCTGCCACGAACCATTCCTTTAGATGCTGCCATAGAGGTCTGAACTTAAGGCATCCCCAAAACAAGTGGTAAATTGATTCCGGTTCCCTTTTGCAGAAAGTAGAAAGTTCATCCTTTTCTGGGTCAATTGTTTTCATGAATGAGTTAGTAGTCAAGATTCTATTGACTATACGATACTGGAATCACTTGAGTTTCATGTCACCAATGTTGTTCACTGATCGATTGATCATACACCATTCTTTAGAGTCATATTCAGTGCCTAGAGTGGTCTCCCATTTGATATTCACATTGGTCTTCATGAAACTACTAGCCATAAGAATATTATAGAAAACTCTACATCCTGATTGTACTTTTATCAACGGAAAAATATTTGGTGGAATAAATGGTGCTTGTATTTCGCCTGAAAATTCAGTCATATTCAATTTATTTGCTGTTCGTTTTATTGCCGATATAACGGAATGGAATTCCTAAAACTTGATATTTGTTGCCAAGTATATTTCCTCGAAAGTATCATGGCTGATAAATGTGTCATTTCGTATCAAGTCATTAACAGATTTTATGCCATGGGCGAGCCATTTGTTGTAGAGTATAGGTTGATTATTGATCGTAAATTTGTTGTTTTGCCAAATTATTTCCCTTTTAAATGCAATATGATCAGGTTCTTTGTAAATCACATTTTTTTGAATAGTGGTCCCACGCTGTATTTACATGGGTCCAAAAGGGGTTTAATGAGCTGTTTCCAAGAATGGAATATCCGGCACTTGCCGCAGCAAGAACTTCACCGGGAGCAGATGACACCACTTACATTTTTTATTAATTCTTTGTCTCAGCCATGATATTTTCTGAGCTCGGATAGTGTTAATAATTGAAGGAATATTCATTCCACCATCTTTAAAAGGTTTAACTGATTTAACTCTGGCTATCTTGTCTGGCTTACTAATCCAGACAAACTGAAAACATTTTTTTTTGTAGTTCATCAATCAGATTTTGAGACGGATCAGGCAGTGACGAAAATAGGATATTTAGTTTTGGTAATATTAACGATTTCAAAACCGTTATTCTTCCTAAAGGCGTCGACATTCTTCTTAGCCATATTTTCATCAGCAGATCTATAGTTTTCAGGTTGTCTTTGTAGTTTCGCTCCACCATTTCGGCCTCATTTAGTGTGAATATCATACCAAGAAGAGAGAACGAATCTTGCCTCCAGTCTAACCGCCATTTCGTTTTATAGACTTTATTAGATCCCTTCGCTGATCCGATTCAAATGATACTTGTTTTTCGGTATTGATGTTTAGTCCTGAAAACTGAGTAAAACGGTCTAGGTCCTCCAGACAGGCATCGAGACTTTTCCGTGATCCATCAAGAAAAACAGTTGTATCATCTGCATACTGGGACAATATAAACTCTGTATCCCCCAATTTCAGTCCTTTGACCTTGTCGTTATTTCTTAGCATAATCGCTAATATTTCAGCACAGAGCAGAAAAATATACGGAGAGAGAGGATCCCCCTGATGCCAACCCATTGACAAGGCGAAAAAGCTTGAAGCAAAACCATTTACTAGAAGGCACGATTCTGTATTTTTGGTGAAAATTTCTACTGACGTTTTTATAGATGGACCAAAGTTAGAGAAACCTAGGACTTTCTAAATGAAGCTCCAGCTAACGGAATCAAAGGCCTTTTCAGAATCGATCAAAGCATTAAACCGGAAATATTTTTACTTTCTGTTAACGACATTACGTCATATACTAACCGCGTATTTTCACCGATGAATCTGCCATTCATGAACCCGGTTTGGTCTTCATTTATACTATCTGGCAATACTTTTTTGAATTTGCTGAGCGATAGCGCTGGAACAGATTTTATAGGTAACATTTAGTAGAGAAATAGGGCGCCAATTATTTAACAAATGTTTTGGTTTTCCTTATTTTGGTAGGCAGGTTATCACACCCTGCTTTTGTGTAAAAGAAAGTTATCCCACATCATAGCTATAATTCAATGAATTGACAAGATAATGTCCGAGATTTCTCCAGAAGTTTTTTAGAAACTCTATGGTAAAACCATATGACCCCGGGTGTTTCCCGTCATTTTTTGTAATTTTAGTGATGCTAATATCTCGTCCGCAGAAACATTTCCCTCCATAGAGGGAATAAAGTTTTATATAAAAACTCTTTGCTTCGTCCAAAATGTTACTTTGGTCAATTAACATCTTTCCATCTTTAGTTTCTATCCTAGTTAGTTATCGCCTTATTTAGATAGTTTCTGTGCTCTAAATTTAGATAATACTTTGTTTGTTTTCTCCCCTTTACAACCCACCTAGCCCTTACTCTAGTCATGATACCTTCAATGATTCCAATTGTTTATTACATTCATTGATTTCTCCTGTCAGCTCATTTTCTTCCTCCACTTCCCTTGAGTTGTCTAATTTTACGTGTAGTTCAAATATTTTTCTGTTTAACTCTTCCTCCTTTTTAATATATTCATTCTTTTTATGGCTTGAAGATGAAATACTTTTACCTCTAATGTTTAGCAATATCATTTCCAGTAGTAATTGGTCATTAATATCATAAGTTACCGCACCTGTTTGATCTTCTGTATAGGTAGAATATTGCTGTACTGTTTCTTGAATTGTAGTTTTGACCAGCTGAACATATTCGATGTCTTTCAATAATGAGTTATTAAATTTCCAGAACCCCCTACCCTTTTTGAAATCATCAACTTTTAAGGACAGGAGAATTAGAGAATGGTCCGATCTGTAACTAGATTCGATTTCCGTCTTATTCACCATGTGAAAAATATTTCTGGAAATAACAAAGGAGTCTAGGCGATATTGCGTAATGGGATATTCTTTTGTCGCCAGGTGAACCTCCTATGTCCGGGGTTAAATTCCCTCCATGGATCTACAAGGTCCAAAATCTCTTTCATTTCCAAAACTGTTAGTCTAGCCTTTGGATGATTTATTCTAGAATAGTTGAACGTATCCATTTCAGGATCTTGAATGAGATAATTCCAATCGCCACAGATGACAAAATGCAGGTTATTCCACTCTTCCAGTATTTCCTGGATGGTCACAAAGAAATCTCGGGTGTTTTAACCTGCAAAACTAAGAACTTACCATTCTTTTTATCCCTTTTTATTCTTAAGATTTGAAATTCAAAATTATTTGAAATGAGTATGGCTACCCCTCGCTACCCCTCTTGCGTTACTTTTATAAGAGCTGAAGTATGCGTCATAACCCCATTCAGATTTAATTTGCTTCTCCATTTTTGTAGTGAAGTGAACATCCTGGAGACAATATATTGAGCACTTATAGCTTTGTATATGCTGAAAGACATCTTTACGTTTTTGTTTCTCGTTAAGCCCTTGACAGTTGACGGAGGCAACATTCATCTCACTTGATGACATATTTCATGTAAAACACAATCATTCCATGGGAGACCACTCTTGCAGTAAGTGTCACAGGTTCACGGATCAGCTGTAACGATAATGGAAATATTATCTGATTGTACAAAAATAATTGACCATTTAAAGGAAGACGAAGGTGAAATTCATATACGCTAGTAGACAATTCAACCATATTTACTAGAAGTGATAAGTAGCAGTCAAGATATGGGTATGTAATACACCAGTACATGAAGGGCAAACCAACTGTTCTTCCAGTAAGACGTCTGAGTAAGAGGGCTTCTTTGAACAATAGCTCTGACCAGTGTTGTGGCGACTCAATAAAATTGTGTTTTAAAATATATATATAGTGATAGTTCTCTGTTGGGTCACTGTCATTCCTATCGGGGAGGCACATGGGCGCTCTTATGTATGCGTATGCTTCATTAAATATTTCACTTTTTGATGTTCTCCTTCCGTGTTCTTGCAGACGTTGCTTATTTGAGGCATCTGTCACTTTTTCCCAGGCATTCATACATGTCCATGGAATATCTAAATATATAAAATATCATTTTGACATGCCGGCATCTTGGATTTCCTATACATGTATATGTAAATGGAATATTTGTTGTCCGGACAATATCTTTTGACAGAATAGTTATCGATTGGTTGCAGCTTTGAACAGTGGATTCATATGGGCGAGAGCATGGTTGGCATTGCTTTCACCAAGCTGCATCAGCAAATATGGCCGCTGACGCAATTTTGATCTCTCATACGTGTTCGTGGAACAATATCTTTGCTCTTCAACAGCATATATCGAAAGGCTCAGGGGGTTCTTCTCAAATATGGTATGTGCATACACTACCACCGAATGTCGCTTCGGATAGTGCGTCGTCCACATACACTCACAGGTGGCGCCACCTGCATGGGGCTAAGTCCATCCCAAATTATGAAACAGTACAGTTGGCTTCTTTTTACAGGCCAATCAGCAAAGCAGCACACCTGCTCGAATGCTGCAGTAAAGTAGGTAACCAGGTCAAGTTCAATTCAAATACCGATCGATCGACCGTGAGTGACTGCAGTAAGAAGCCTACAAGCACTACAGTGGGTGTAAATTATTGTAGAATTCAATATGCAGAAATTTAACAAAATATACTGCAAAGTAATATAATCAACCGAGCAATACATTCTGAATTGCACTATCTCTTGAGTTTGTCTTATTTCTCTCTGTTATTTACCATGCATATTTAATGTATTTTGTTATTATTAGAGCCTTTTCTCTTACTGATGTTCATACTGATTATAATTAGAATTTGACTTTATTCTCATCAATAGCGTTTATGTAAATACATGGTTGCATAGCATATGTCCACTCTGATATACATGTAGCAAATTTAAAGAAATGAATATTGGAATTCCTTATCTCCATGCCCCAAACTGATATACATGTATAATCAAACATCAAACAATGATTCTTTGCAAATGGCCAAATACGATACGGCTGAGTATAGTTATAACAGAACTGCGATGTACATGAATCACGCGATTCCTAACAAAATACATTCATAATATGTGACGTGAGCTTGTAATGAAAACCCTTTTATCTAGATAAGAACACATCAAATATGGAAATAAAACGACACCGGGTCTGTGCGGATATTCCAGTATGTATACATGTATGTGTTTTCATGTTGCATTCTTCATAGTCAAAATTGAGTTACCTCCCCTTATACTTATCCTGCCGAAAACATCCATGTAATGATTATGATAAATCCTTCTCTCTGAATTTGATCTGTCAAGTGATAAAACAGAAACGGTCAGATACATGATTCTGATTGGTCGGATTTCCACACGGTAATAGAACGTCTAGGTATGAAGTGGAAACTTTAAGGGAGATTTCCCTCCGTTAAACTACAAGTCTCCTACCAGTCAATAACTAAATCTTCGATACAACTATTGCTTCCTAGCTGTTAGAATTCTGAGTATACCTCTTCGACTCGAGTCCAGTAGTACAATTCTGATTATACCTTCTCAACTAGAACTCAGTGATATGATTCTGATTACACCTTCTCAACTAGAACCCAGTGATATACTTCTGAGTAAACCTCCTCGAATAGAACCCAGTGATATAATTCTGATTACACCTCTTCAACTAGAGCCCAGTGCTACAACTCTGATTATACCTTCTCAACCAGAACCCAGTGATATAATTCTGATTACACCTTCTCCACTAGAACCCAGTGATATACTTCTGAGTAAACCTCCTCGAATAGAACCCAGTGATATAATTCTGATTACACCTCCTCAACTAGAGCCCAGTGCTACAATTCTGATTACACCTTCTCAACTAGAACCCAGTGATATAATTCTGATTACACCTTCTCAACTAGAACCCAGTGATATACTTCTGAGTAAACATCCTCGAATAGAACCACAGTGACTTGAGTGGCAGTGGATGTCTTCGTCGATGTTGTTGTTGTTGTGATTATATATATATATATATATATATATATTTTTGCAAGAATATAATTATTTCCCACATTTTCATACACCACAATGACAGTAGATGTCATAAAAATGCTTTATATACGCCCTAAATCGATCTACATATCCCTCCTCTACTAGATTTCCATCTCTAATAACAAGTGTGGTTACTTCATGTTAAAGACGTATACCGACTTTCGCCACGAATCCCGGTGCAAGGGGTAATTCAGGTGTCTGCAGACAACCTACACTAAATGGATGAGCAGACGTGAACTAAGGTGAAAACTCAACGGGTGTGGAGAATGCCATGAGGTAAGTTCTCCTGCATTCGAAGCCGTTCGGGCTCGATTTCAAGTCTTCGAAAGTCGTTTATCAGTTACTGGAAACCAGCCATATCGTGGAGAATGTATTGTGTACCGGGATTCGTGGCGGATTCTTTAACATTGGAGTAACCACACTTGTTATTAGATATGGAGATCTAGTAGAGGGATATGTAGATCGATTTAGGGCGTATATAAAGCATTTTTATGACATCTACTGTCAATGTGGTGCATGAAAAGGTGGGAAATAATTATATTCTTGCAAAAAAATATATATATATATAATTACAACAACAAAAACATCGACGAAGACACCCCCTCAAGTCACTGTGAATAGAACCCAGTGATATAATTCTGATTACACCTCCTCAACTAGAGCACAGTGCTACAATTCTGATTATACCTTCTCAACTGGAGCCCAGTGCTACAATTCTGATTATACCTTCTCAACTAGAGCCCAGTGCTACAATTCTGATTATACCTTCTCAACTAGAACCCAGTGATATACTTTTGAGTATACCTCTTCGAATAGAACCCAGTGATATAATTCTGATTATACCTCCTCAACTAGGGCCCAGTGCTGCGTATAATTGATGGTCTACCATGTTTACACAATGAGTTTTGCCGGTTCGTTCTGTCCAATTCTGGAGCCGTTGAAATATCCCGCTTTCCTGAGATCATCCTGGAGCCTTCCCATCTTAAGTGTCTCGAACGCCATATGCAACTTCTCGAAAAAATTCTCGCGGCTATATAAGGTATAGCACTTCCATACAACTCTGTATCGGAGCTCTTTGAGATTTCCACCACACCTGCAAAAAAGAATGAATACTAACAGCTACAAAATTTGCGACTTTGTTTTCAGCGATGGGAATTTTATGAATACAGATTCCAATAGGGCGTACCAATTGAATAGAGGTACCGTATATTGTCAACTTCTACATTTTATTTACTCGGTTGCATATTATTTTAGTTTCATATACAAACACTTGGTTATGAAGATTAACCTATGGTTCATGTAGGCTGTGGAAGGATCGGTCTCTATCCATTGGTTCTAGACTCAATATAATCATTGGCGATCGAGCAATTATGTAAAACGGTGGTTGCTCATATTTTCGGACATTGAGCCCCAGAAGTTCGCCTTGTGAGGCAACATTTCAGTTAGGATTTGTTTGGAGTACAGGGTTGCGGGTTCTGATAATAAGAGCTACATATTGCACCAACGCTTAGTTTAGATGAGCTCATGGTCCTGAGGGTGGTGGATATTACAGCAGGAGTAGTGACTCTATACAATTTTAAGCTATCAGAAATACGGTCTATGTGGTGGTGCAATATATAGTTTAGGAGACAGCGGGAGGTGCTCACGGCGAAGACTTCATAATCCAGGCGTATTTACTAGTATACCGTTATGTAACTTTCCAGAATATGTGTGAGAATGTAGTGAGGCAAGGTATCGACAATCACATATATAGAATGGGAGGAACTCAGTATAGACAGTTTGACGAGGAGGCACTAATCTGAACAAGCAGCCAGAGGATGCTAGGTCCCCCGCCGAAATGGCAGCAATATTTTTTAGCATTGTTGGTCTCAGGGGATATACATGAGGGAGGCAACTGCTGCTTCATAGGCGTTGGATGTGGAAGGGTCTTTCTGCCTTCCCAAGTTTTAAGATCAACTCAGAACGATTGACTGAAAGTTGATTGCTTCTGTGATATAGTTTCCATGCAGTGAAGCACCGAGAAGCATCCTCAAGTGACATCTCAAGGCATTATCTGCAAACCAAATTTGACAAGAAGCTGAAGGCATCAACCTGTTGCCCGGAAACCAAATTTTAAATTGCCACCAGTTGTCGCCACCTGTAGGTGCAAGTGAGCGAAATGCAATCCCAAGCATCATCTCATGGCATGGTAGCCTACATGTATTAGCCTATAGTATCTTCTACAGGGGGCCAATGATTGGCTGATGCAGCAACAACAGCATTTTCCCAGTTAGACGGCAGATTTTGAAATCAAAAACGAGGCCGCGCTATGTCATCGGTCAACTGAGACAGTCGTGTGGTTGTGTATGAAGATTGGGGTGGGTCTTATCTAATAGTGATCCAATGAAAATGCTCGTATTAGTTTAAAATGGCGGGTTCGAATGACCAATCACTGAACGGGAGACAGCTGGAACAGTACGTTGACACTGTCTGTTAATACAGGGGGCGTCGGAAGCAAATTCAAAGTTGTACGGCCACTATCATTGCACTTTAGGTGAGGATCCAGGGGCCGCCCAGGCCCCAGATGCTCCTGGGGTCTAGATCGCCGAAGAAGCGTTCTGAGCGATTTCTGGCGTCAATCAAAATCACTCTGCATTGAAGTGTATTTTTAGTTCTTTCCTAACCCTTTTACCATGAAAACGCAATCGATGGTTTTCTGCGATGCTGAATCACAAAAAATTGTGTATAGTATAGTGCTTTATCCTAGGCACATCGTGTAGAAGTAACCGAGATGATGCATCGATAATGTATACCAAATTTTACATTGAGCATTTGAACAGTGTCAGAGATAGAGATCATTAATGATTTTACATAAATTAAAGATGGTTGCCCATCCTTCCCGTCACTCAGAGGAACTAATGTGGTTATTCATTAATGCAAGTCTCTTCATACATCGATGCTGTAAATCAAGTTTCGTATAGAACATTTGAATGGTATCAGAGATAAACATCATTAAAGATTTTGAATAAATTAAAGATGGCCGCCAAGATTTCCGCCCAATCAGAGAAACCAGATCTGTCATTCATCGTAAGTCTCTTGATGCATCAATGATGTATACCAAATTTTACACTGAGCACTCCAACGGAATCAGATATAGAGATCATTAATGATTTTGCCTAAATTAAAGATGGCCACCAAGGTTTTCAGTCAATCGGGTCCCGATTCAAAGTATCTGGATGTATCGATGATATATACCAACCTTCATATAAAACAATTGAATGGTAACCGAGATATGTAGGCTATCATTATCGATTTCGCATGAATTAAAGATGGCCTCCAGGGTTCCCAGCTAATCAGAAATGCCTGTTTGGTAATTCGTTGAAAGTTGCTTGATGTATCGATGATGTATATCAAATTTCGTATTGAACAGTTGAATGGTTTCCGAGATATGAATCATTATCCATTTTGCATGAAATTAAAGATGGCTGCTAAGGTTCCCACCCAATCAGGTCCCAATTCTATAGGCTTCTGGTCCTTGACTAGGTAAATAAGCATACCAATTTGGAATTCATCAGCGGAACAGTTTTCCGGCTATCTCGCTCACGAACGGACGTACGGACAGACGGACGTACAAGATGATGACAATACCCCATGGCCAAAATTGGCCGAGGGTAAAAACATGGGTCTGTGTCTGATAAATTTTAAGCCTTTTGGGGTTGCAACTCATTCATAGAAAGCTCCCTGTACATGAACAACTGCACTGACAACTGCATGCCATCATCTGTCAGTCTGAAGACCGGCAAGGCTGAATTCAGTTCAATTCAGGAAATTGATCATATGCACAGTGTGCACCCAAACATTAGGAACACAGTTGTAATTAATATAGTAATATACATGTACATCTGTGGACACAAATGATTCGTGCAGAAGCTTCAGGGTAAATCATATGATGTGCAATACAATTATTTGTTAGCAAAATTGAAGGAAATGTTGTCCTTCGTTTAAGATGACACGAAATTCAAAAATCAGGGATTCAGTACTGCGGGGATTTCCCCGCCAGTTATTTCACATTATACTTCTGAAAAAAAATATGGTTCATGCAAAAGCTTTAGGGTAAATCATATGATGTGGAATAGAATGATTTCATATAGCAAAATTGAAGGCCCATTTTGACTGGAACGGACAGGAAGAAGAGAAACTCAGTGGTGCCACCTTCAGGCAGATGTTGCTGAAATGCAATACGGACTGGCGTCCTGTTGCAAGGAATGCGTATTCCGAATTTCGGAATAATCCAACACAGCATTAGGAAGTTATCGCTTCGAACAGATGTACACGGAAAAAATCTATTTTGACCCAGTGGCGCCACCTTCAGGCCGATGTTGCTGAAATGCACTACGGACTGGCCTCTTGTCGCAAGGAATGCGAATGCTGAATTTCGGAAGAATCCAACAAAGCGTTAGGAAGTTATCGCTTCGAACAGACATGCACGGACGTACACGAACATCCACGGACTCAAAGAAGCAAGAACCAGTGGCGCTACCTTCAGGCAGATGTTGCTGAAATGTAATACGGACTAGCGCCTTGTCACAAGGAATGCGTATTCTAATTTTGGAAGAATCCAACAAAACTTTAGGAAGTTATCACTTCGAACAGACATGCACGGACGTACACGGACATCCACGGATGCAAGAAGCAAGAACTAGTGGCGCCACCTTCAGGCAGATGTTGCTGAAATGCAATACGGACTGGCCTCTTGTCGCAAGGAATGCGAATGCTGAATTTCGGAAGAATCCAACAAAGCGTTAGGAGGTTATCGCTTCGAACAGACATGCACGGACGTACACGAACATCCACGGATACAAAGAAGTAAGAACCA